>VZRR01003181.1:5677-42684 GCA_013398015.1 Oreocharis arfaki
TGACTCGCCCCAACGTGGTCAGGACAGCCCTCACCATCACCCCAAAGGGAGCAGGACGTCCCTCACCATCACCCCAAAGGGAGCAGGACGTCCCTCACCGTCCCCCACGGGAGGTGACAGTGGGGCACAGGGCTGACACAAGGTTCCCATGCTGCCAGGGGAGGGACAAACACGGCCAGCAGTGCCACCCAGGCAGCTTTGGGACCGGACAGAACTTCTCAGGGCAACAGATTGTGGCTGGGAAGGGGCAGCAGTGTGGGGCAGAGGAGCTGGTGGTGTCCCCTGCCATCGCTGCCCTGCTGGGCTGCTGCTCCCTGGGATGTTCCCGCAGCTCCCCAGCCCTGCCTCAGTGTCCCCACCCACACCTGGGCTGCCGTGGCCCTGACCCCTGCGGGAAGCACGGGGGAAAAGCGCCTGAGACGCCGCCCTGGAATGGAGACCCTGTTTCATAAGAAACGGTGACCTGATCGTGACGTGTCCGTGCCTCATTATTTAATAATAAACCCTGTCATTAGTCTGTCTGGGCAATTAACGCAGGGTGCCAGGGCAGCAGCCCCTTGGCACAGGGCTGCTGGGAGGTGGCACGGGATGGCTGCAGCCCTGCAGATGTTTGGGAAGGCCAGTGGGGACTGGGAAGAGCTCCAGTGGCAGCACTGGGAGGGGACGGGGGTGGCTTGTGCTGTGTCACGGGACGTGGGGAGAGCGGGGGCCGAGGCTGGGGGGCACACCCTGGGCAGGGGTCGCAGGAGAGGAGGGCCTTTTCCACAGGGTGGCACCGCTTGGCCAGGCATGGGTGGGCAGGGCTGGCAGGGGCAGCCACAGAGCCCCCAGCCCCTGCCCCTGCTCCAGCAGGAGCTGGAGCTACCCCGGGAAATGCTGTGCTGGGCACCTGTGCCACCTCCCAGGGAGCGATTCCTTCCTCATGCCTGACCCATCCCTGCTCCCCTGCGGCACCCAGCCCGTGCCCCCTCGGGCTCCTGCCACGCAGCTCTGCTTGGGGCTCCATCTGGGGGCTGCTGGTGATCCCTGGCCCCATCCTGGGTGCCCTGCGTGCCCTGCGTGCCCTGGCCCCAGCGTGCCTGTGTGTCACTGGTGTCGCATCCCAAATGTCCCCTTGACTCACCGCCCACCCTGTGGCTCCCATCAGGCCCAGCCCTGCTCCCCCTCTCCCCTTCCCATCCCTGGAAAGGGCTGGAGTGTCCCACCCCCTGTCTCACGGGTGACACCGGAGCCCTGTCCCCTGCCCAGTGTCCGGGCTCTGCTCAGCAGCAGCAGCAGAGGTGACCCAAGGCCGTGGCCAGGGGAGTGCGTGGGCCCTGGAGAGCCCATCAGGGCGGTTCTGGGCGGATGTCAGCGTGGGGAGGGAGCCCTCAGCTCTCCTGTGGCTGGGGACAGCCAGGGCTGTGCACACAGGTCTCAGCTGGTGGCACTGGCGTGGCTGCAGGGCCAGGGACAGCACGAGGGGCTGGCAGGAGCGTGGACAGGCGGGTGGATGTGAGGGATGGGCGGCAGGCAAAGGGGGCGTGGGGAGGAGCCACAGGATTGTCCAGGGGAGCCGAAGCCTTGCCGTGACACTGTGAGCCTCGCCAGCCCCTCCTCGGTGGTGCGGCACCTCGAGCTGTGCAAACAGCAGCTCCCGGCCCCAGCTCCAGGGCTGCAGCCCCGGGATGCCCTCACAGACAGGAGAGGCTCCCTGGGGAGCGCGGCCAGTGCTGCAAAGGGACGGAGCCCGAGGGGCTGGCAGGGCTTCCCGAGGCACATTTAACATTTGTCCTGCAGAACATCCCACCAGGAACTCTGCCAGTCCTGAGTCATCCTCCAGCACTGCCTCACCCATCAGCCACGGATCCTCCTCGGCAGGAGCACACCCTGCTCGCTGGGCTGGGCCTCCAGCTGCTGCTGGGACATCCCCAGGTGTCCCCTGCCGCCTCCTTCCCCTCCTCTGCCTAAAGCCGGGCTCTGGGCAGGCCCTGCTGTGCCCCAGCTGTGCCCATCGGTGCCCCTGATCTCAGCCGGGCTGTGGCTGCTCCATCAGGGTCCTGGCAGATCCCTGCGTGTGCCCTTTCCCTGGTGCAGAGCACACCCTGCCCTCCCTCGCTCCGGCCCTGCTCTCTGCAGGACGGCAGCAGGCTCTGAGCCCCAGCAATGGCTGAGTAATGCATCATTAGCAGCAGAAGGTGGCATTTTTATGGCACGGGGATGGGAGGAGTGGGAATTGTGCAGGCCCAGGAGTGCTCGCTGGGCAGGCACGGCTGCAGCTCCATTAGGAAGCGGCCTCAGAGAGCTCCAGCTCCATCAGCCAGATCTGGCCATGAATAATTGAGCAGGAGGCTCCTCCAAGCTCCTTGCCCTGCCCTGCAGCCAGCCTGGAGAGGGGCCGGGCCGGCTGGGCCAGTGTGGGACACGGACAGGAGGTGGCACTGACCTGGCTGTCCCTGCCCCTGGGGCTCTCCAAGACCCCCTTGGCTCCATCTCCAGCACGCGGCAGATTCCCTTCTCCATTGTCCACCCTTCTCCATTGTCCACCCTTCCCATTGTCCACCCTTCTCCATTGTCCACCCTTCTCCATTGTCCACCCCTCCCATTGTCCACCCTTCCCCATTGCCCACCCTTTCCCGTGGTCCATTCCATGGCCCTGAGTGGGCTCTTCTCCCGGGCAGGCTCTGTTGGCTGCGGTGACACCGGCTGCGGTGACACCGGCTGTGGTGACACCCCAGCTGTGGAGTCGCCTCGCGGTACCTCCCGAAGGGGCAGCAATGAGCTCCCGCCAGGCTCGGAGGACATGAACGGAGCCCAGCCCGCTGATGGGGCTGGGTGGGAGCCCCCCGGCACTGCCCAGCCTCCCCTGCCCCGGGGAACAGCGGCCGAGCCGCGGTGGCACTGTTGGGACAGGAAAAGGAGCTGGCCCGGTGTGCTGAGGGCTCGGGAGCTGCTCCTCCTGCCGAATCCCACCCCAGAGCATCCCCCAGCTCCAGCACCTCCAGGGCTGGGGAGGGTTAAATCCCAGTTCGGAGCCCATCCCTCCAGCTGGGCTGTGCTGGAACCAGCTGGGACCGGGGCTGTGGCGGGGACCGGGCATCCCCTGCTCGCGGCCGGGAGAGACAGGGACGGCTGCAGGAGGGGCCGCGCAGCCTGGGAGAACCAGTTCCTCCAGGATGTACGATCCTGCTCGTCCCCCACCCCAGCACCTGCGGCTGGGCAGGTCCGGGGGGCAGCAGGAGCAGTTTGGGGTCCCCTGTCAGCTCAGAGGGTGCCGGTCCCGCTCCAAGCCTCGGGCAAGGCTGGCTCTGCCCGGGGGTGACGGGCAAAGGTGGCGCTGGAGGCGGCAGGGACAGCTCGGCACTTGCCCAGACACTTCACTTGATGGCATTCCCGGCTGCAGGCTGTGTCCTGCCGGGATGTGGGGATCCATCCGGCCGTGGCTGGCACGCTGCCCTGGCGAGGGCTGGCTTTGCCCGGGGCAGAGGGCACTCCCTGCAGAGATAGCGCCGCTGCTCATCTCCGTGATAAGGCTCCTGAGCTCCTGACAGCAGCTTCCAGAGTCTTAGGAACCTGCACAAATCTCGGCGATCCTCTCGGCACGATTTTATGTTTGCAGGGAAGAGAATTCATTAATGCCCCACTGCCTCATTGATTGCAAATGCAGCAGAGCCGACAGTGCCTGTAGGTTTTAAAGATGGTTTTTAAAAGCTTCCTTGCACTGGAGGGGTCTCTCCACATTGCCAGAGAGGGGTTAATGGTGCTGACGTTTGCCACTGATGGTCTGAATTATCCCACAAGTGCTCCCCCAAATTCCAGCTCTCACCCCCCTCGTGTAAGAGCTGCTCCTCCACGGAGTTACTGCAACCAGAGGTCCCTGCTCACCCCACCGCCCCTGCCAGGGGACAAACAGATCTGGGCAGGGAGGCAGCAGCTTTAATGAAACAGTCCCAGAGAGGTGGCACCAAACTGGTGCCCCCAGAACAGAACAACCCCCCTGGCACAGGCTCTGCTCTGCATCCCCTCGTGCCTGCTCAGTGAGCTCGGGGGCATCCCCCGGAGGGACAGCTCTCTGGGGGATGCTCTGGGCAACTGGGAGGAGGCTCCTGTCCTGTCCAGGTTTCAAACCGAAGTCATTTCAGTGCTTTGAGGCTGTGGGTCCTGCCCAGCCCAGCCCAGCTGTGGAGTGCCGCAGGAAGCTTTCCTGCCCTGGTTGGAAGACAAAATGGTTTGAGAGCTACAGAGAACACCAGTGCCCTCCTCGTGGCAGCGCCTGAGATGCCAGCCCTGCCACCAGCCTCCAGCA
This sequence comes from Oreocharis arfaki, assembly GCA_013398015.1. Classification (NCBI taxonomy): domain Eukaryota; kingdom Metazoa; phylum Chordata; class Aves; order Passeriformes; family Paramythiidae; genus Oreocharis; species Oreocharis arfaki. Next base: position 9,963 of record VZRR01003181.1, read on the forward strand.
GCTGGAGACAGAGGAGAGCTGCTGGTTCCCCCCCAAAGAGCAGTTGCCACATGGAACAACTCCCCCGAACCCTGCTGTGGGGGCCAAGTGCTGAAACCAGGGACAGCAGGGACACCCAGGGCCTGATGTCACCTGCAAAGCCCTGCCTGGCCCAGGCTGTGGGCTGGGCAGCGGGGAAGGTGAGTGTCCGAGCCCCTGAGTGCCAGCACTGTCCTGCCAGCTGCTCTGCAGAGAAAAACCAAATTCCATCTCAGAGGCAGGTTCTCCAGGATGGGAAATCACAAGGAAATAGATTCTGGTGAAGTTTTAAACAGCTGAGAGAGGTGTCTGCAAAGGAGAGTGCTGATCAGCCTCTTGGTTGTTGTAAATCCCATAGGTTCTGTATGCTTCAGAGGTGTTGTAAATGCTTCCATCCTACACAAGCGTCTTCATGGTCAGCTGAACTCTGCATCAGGAGCACAGGAGAATGGAGACGTGGGAGACCAGGAGGCCTCCTCTCCTCCTGTCTCCCCTGAGCTCTGGATTTGGAGTGAGCCAGGGGTTTTGTTGCCATGCTGAGCCACCCCTGGTGTGGCAGCTGAAGCGCTGAATCCTCTCCTGGCCCTTGCAGCTCCCCTCAGCTCCATCTTTGGACCGAGGTCTTCTGAGTATTTCCTGAAGTGCCCTTAGAGAGCGCCTGGGACCTTGGGTAAAGCAGACCTGACACCTCCAGCACTGGACTTTGCTCAGGGAACCCTCTGTCCTGTCTGATTTGTTGCCTGCCTCTCCCATCACTGCACTCAGCTGCACCTCGGGCTGCCTGTCCAGGGGTGAGCCCTGCTGGGCCATCTCCCTCCTCCAGCGAGGTTGGCAGAGCTGTCAGCCGCACCCTGTGGGTCTGTGGCCCCCGGTCAGGACAGCGGGAAGGGGCTCTGGGGCCACCAGGCTGCTGGTGCTGTGCCCTCTGAGCCAGCAGCAGGCAGGGGGTGCGTGCAGAGGGATTGCAGAGGGTGCAAAGGGGGTGCCCATGCCTCAGGGGGTGCCCTGGGTGGCTGTGGCAGTGTGCCCAGCGCAGCAGAGTGACGCAGCCCCTGCTGTGCTCTCAGGGCTGGCTGTGCAGGAGCAGCACAGCAGAGTCCTTGTGTGGGGCTGCTCCTCTTCCTCTGCCCGCTCCTGACATCCACTCCTGTCCTCTCCTCTCCCCCTGTAAACAGAGAGAGAAAGGAGCTGTGGATGCTTTGAAACACCCTGATAACAGCTGAGAAATTCAAGATCTTTCAATAAAGATGTGAAATCAGAACATTGCGACTCAGGGGAGCACTCCCCACCAGACAGACCCCAGACAGAAGCACCAGCAGACTCCTGGGAGCAAAAGGGATGCCCAGGGTGCCCAGGGTGCCCAGGCGGCACCAGGATGAGCCCAGCTCAAGATATGAGTGAGGCTGGTAACATTTGGGCAGGAAAGGAGGATTTTTCCCTCCCTGGGAGATCCAGACTCAGAGCAAACACCCGGCACTGCTGGGGCTGATATTCCCCTGGTGCCTGTTCTGGTGCCCAGGGAGGGATCCATGGCAGCGATGCCATCCAGGGGAAGAGTGGGAGGGAGCCCAGACTGTTGAGAGCAGGTCCAGGTCACGAGAGGGGACTCCTGGAGTCACCCCACAGCATTTTGGGGTTGCAGGATCAGGGCAGAAGGCACTGGAGGCTGCTGGGCTTTGGGCCACTGGTGTCAGTGGGGTGACTGGGTGGGCACAGACTGGTCAGGGAGCAGAGGGAGCTGCTGGTTCCCAGTGCCCACGTGGGCTCTGTGCCATGGCCACGGGGCTGTGCCGAGCCCAAGGACCTGGAACAACCCCCAGCATGGAGCAAACAGACCGAGCACGAAACCACAAAAAGCCAGAGGGAGAGATAAGCCCTTGAGTCAGTCTCTCACTGGGCCTGGGCCAGTGCTCCCAGTGCTGCACAGCACCGAGGGACGGGGACCCACTGGGGCTGCCAGGAGTGGGCTCTGCTCCAGCCTGAGGGATCTGGGGACAGCAGAAGAGGGAAGGAGCTGTGTCCCTGGGATGGAAAGGACACTGGAGACCATCAGAGCTGGTGCCCTGGAGCTGCTGGGGTGTGCAGGGTGGGACAGGGGTCAGGAGAAATCCCGCAGTCCCTGCCGTGAGCACACACAGCTGGGAGGTTTTCCCTCTCTCGCTGGGCCTGGCTGGTTGCTCCTGCCGGTGTGTGAGGGACATTGAAGCCACCATGTCCTGCCTGTGCCTGTGTCCCTCCGTGCCAGCCTGGAAGGGGTGGAGGATGCTGAAGGCACCTCACACACAAACACAGAGACGTGTTTGGGTTTGATTTGTGCACTCTGTGCCCACATTCATCCCGCTGGGTGACTGTCACCGACCACGGGTGGACCACAGAGGGGAAAGGTGCGAATTCTGGGGTTCCCCAGGGTGTGCTGGTGCTCTGGGAGCCTCTGCTCCTCCACGGGACTGGTACAGACTCCTGAACGCAGCCCAGGAGGTCCAGGCACAGGGCTGACAGCACTTTCCCGTGTGGGAATCACCCCCCACCCCTCACCATCCCCAAAACATCCCCTCCCGTGTGGGAATCACCCCCCACCCCTCACCATCCCCAAAACACCCCCTGGCCGTGCTGGTGACGTGCTGGGACCATCCAGTCCCAGGTGCTGGCAGCGACTTTTCCCCCACAAGCTCCGCTCGGGAGTGTCTGTCCCACCAGCCCGAGAGGCAGGAGGGACCCGCGGGGACAGGGACCTCGCCCCAGGTCGGGGGGTTCCCCGGGCGATGCCCCCGGCTCCCTGGATGCTGTCCCTGGGCGCCACACCCAGCACGCACCCAGCGAGGGACAGACCTCGAGTGGTGACAAAGCCCTCGGCCGGGTTTTACAGGCTGGGTTGACAGGCTCGGCACCGGCAATTAAACATCCCCGAGCAAATAAAGGAGGGTGTGGGTCGCTGCTGCCCTTCCTTCTCTGCAGCTGCAGGATCCGACTGATGCTTGTCCCGGGTTCTTATCCCGAGGCACATCAAGGAAATTCCTGAAGGACCTAGTCCCGAGGGCACAGGGGTGGAAAAAACACCTTGAGAGCTGGTGAGGGTAAAGCTGAGCTCCCGGCCTGGGCACCCTGGCGAGTGCAGGGCTGTGAAACACCGTGACCCCGTGAGGCAGCTGCCACACACAGGGCAGAGCCAGGAAAACCTCGGGTCTGCCTCGTCTGCCAAGGGCAGAGGAAATCAAGGGAGAAATAAGGAAATGATAAAAAGGGAATGTCACTGGTTGTGAGAGGTTTTATAGAGAACTGGGCAGGGCAATGTCCCTGTCGTGACTCACGGAGGGGGACACGTCACTGGCGATGTCCTTGCCCGGGGCACTGGCCTGGCTGAGATGCTGACCTGGAGCAGAGCTCTGACACTCACCCCCGTGTCTGTGGGGACATCTCCCCCATCCCTGCCTCCTCAGTGTCTCATTCCCTGTTAAACCCCAGAGCTCTGACACTCACCCTCGTGTCCGTGGGGACATCTCCCCCATCTCTGCCTCCTCAGTGTCTCATTCCCTGTTAAACCCCAGAGCTCTGACACTCACCCTCGTGTCCATGGGGACATCTCCCCCATCTCTGCCTCCTCGGTGTCTCATTCCCTGTTAAACCCATCCCTCCCTGGCTGGCTCTGGCTGTGGGGGCACAGCTGGCTGCTGCCTGGGGATGCTCCTGCTGCCAGCTCCCTCCAAGCTCTGCGGGGCTGCTCCTCATTCACCTCGGGCTAATTGGCTCCCCCGTGCTGGCCAGCACAGGAGGAACACCTCTGGGATGCTGGCAGCCAGGAGGACACCATCCCAGCTCTCCAACGCTCAGACATCTCCAGCTCCCCCAAGCCTCGTACTTTGGGCCAAAACGGAGCTCTCTGAGCTCCCCAGGTGAGCTCCAGCCCCTGCAGGCACTGCTGATGCTCTGTGGTCCCTCTCGCTGCAGGACCAGGCTGCAGAGACCAGGCAAGATCCGATCTTTCTGCCCCTTGAGTGGTTGCTGAACCAGCCGGGCATGTTCTAGACAAGCCTGAGGTTAAGAAGGTTGAATCTGAGAGCCAGTGCTCAAACATGGCACTTTGTACCCGCTTTCTGTATGTTCAGGTTATCCCAACCTTATGGTGGAAATCAGCATTCATCACCAGGCTCTTAGAGCACATCAGAGCAGTGCCCTGGTGACACAGCTTTCACCTGGGTTCCACTGTTCTCCCCTGCTTTGCTGGAAGAACATTCCCTGTTGGGAAAACCCTGCTGGCAGGGCCCAGGGTGAGACGGGGGTACACGGGAGCAGCTGGGTTTGCTCCCTCACACCTTACACTGAGGTTCTGGTGCTAGAGCACAGCCTGGATTATCCTTACTGACTCTCCCTGTTTGCCCAGGGTGGATGGCCAGGGGTGGCTCGTGCTCCCTGTGCCTCTGCTACACGAAGCTGTCACCAGAGAGCAGCAGCTCTCCAGGGCCCTCCTCTCCCAGCACCATCTGATGGGAAGCACCAAGGAATCACACCCCAGACAACAGCCCCCTCCAAATTCCACCAAAACCCCCTCCCAAAAATCCGTTCATCTCAGCAAAACCAACTTCCCATCCATCGTTAACCCAGAGCTTTGTAAAACCTAATCTTACTCCTGAGAGCGCCTGTCACCTGCAGGAAGCTCTGGCTGCCCCGCCAGGACCTCTGCATGCCCCACACCAGCCGAGCATCCCTGAGCGTGCTGAGCCGTGGGTACCTCTGCCCCGAGGGTCCATCTGGCTGCTCGGTGCTGCCAGGACCAGCAGGCCCTTCCCTTCGGCCTCTTTTGGGCACTCTTCACCAGCTGAGGGACGCTTTGGATCTTCCCAGCCGCTCCTCCCAGGGCAAGTCCCCGCGGTGGCTCCGGGGCTCAGCTGCGCCCCAGCTCGCCCAGGGGCACCTCGATGTTGAAGGTGTACCAGAGGACCCAGAAGAGGAGGCTGAAGGCCAGCAGCAGCGCCCCCGCGTAGACAAAGAAGTCCCAGGAGCTGATGGGAGCCAGGATGCCCAGGAGGAGGATGAGGAGCCCCAGGGCGTCGCAGAGCAGGGCCAGCAGGAGGAAGGCGGCGCAGCGGCCCAGCAGCCCCCGCACGCCCATGGTGCGGCCCCCAGCCCCTCAGGGCGGCGCGGGGAGCAGCATCCCTGCGCCCGCTGCCTCCCGTGCCTGTGCTCCGGGCTGCCAAGAGGAAGTACAAATGTCACAACACACCTTGCAGAACAATCGGGAGGCAGCACACGATACAGCTTTAACCGTTTCATGGCCCTGCCGCCGCCTGGCCCGCAGCAGCTCCCAGGGGAATTCCGTGTGAGCCCACCCCGGGGTGCTCTATGGTCATCCAGGTGTGGCTGCTTGGCACCCAAAGGTACCAATCTGCCCCTGAGCAGCCCACAGCCCTGGCATTTGAGACCAGGGCACCTTGTGTCACTTTTGGGCAGCATCCACCCAGGGAAGTCCGCAGGACATTGGGTTTGACATCCCAGAGACACCCTGGAAACACCCTGCTATTCCCCTCTCCTTATAGGTAAACTGAGGCACAGGAATTCCTCCAGAATGCCAAAACTACGTCACCCCTGCCACCCCTCCAGAGAGCAGGTCTGCTGTAGAACCACTCATCAGACCTCCTGTGCCACAGCCCGTCCCGAAAATGGGACACCAGGGAGCCAGTGAGGAACCCCCAAACCAGCCAAAATTCCCCAGAGCTCCCGGCTGGTCTCTGAGCAGCCAGTGTGACTTTTTGGGACACAGGGATGCTGCTTTCTGCTCCCAGGTTATGGTGTGACACTGGGAACACCTCTCCTGTCCCTCTTCTCTGGTCTGTGCATCCGTGGCAAACTGGGAAAGATCGTGGGAGGTGAAGGATCTGGTCCTGCCTCCCAACGTTATCCCAACGTTATCCCAACCTTATGGTGGAAACCGCTCCCAGGCACACAGGAACAGCCCTGAGCAAACTCTCTGTTCCTGGGCAGCAGCTCCTATCCCTGGGCAGCAGCAAAAAACTGTCCCTTCCACAGCTTCCACGTGCCCAACGTCCAGGGTGGAAATAGGAAAGGGTTTTTTAAGGTTTCAAGCTCGCCGTGGGCACTGAGAGTCCCCTGAATGTTTGACTCTCATGGCTGCTCGCTAAGGACAGGGAAGGCTGCTGGGTTTTGGGGAGGGATGGGCGAGTGCAGCTCATCCTGCTGGGATCTCATCTGCCCCCCAGGTGTGAGGAGGCACCAGCAGCGTTTCGGGGAGCAGGACAGGCTGGCAGCCTGGCTGTTATCCAGGCCCAGGCGTGGAGCCAGCACTCCAGCATCCCAGCGGGAATCTGGGACCGTGTGCCCCCGAGCCTCCCAAGCCTGAGGCTGCCCCCGAGCCTCCCGAGCCTGAGGCTGCCCCCGAGCCTCCCGAGCCTGAGGCTGTGTTCCCAGGAAGGAGCACTGGGAGGTCCCGGGGGAATGTAAAGATGCGATCGCAGGCACCAGGGGTCACCTGGGTAACTGATCCCAGCGGCTGCAGAAACCCGATTGCACCAAGGGTGAGCCCAGTGAGTGTGACTGAGATCATGGGATCATGGAATGGGTTGGGTTGGAAGGACCTTAAAGATCATCAGTGCCACCCCTGCCATGGCAGGGACACCTCCCACTGTCCCAGGGTGCTCCAAGCCCCGTCCAGCCTGGCCTTGGGCACTGCCAGGGATCCAGGGGCAGCCACAGCTGCTCTGGGCACCCTGTGCCAGGGCCTGGCACCCTCACAGGGAACAATTCCTTCCCAAGATCCCATCCACTTCCACTTCCCTATGGCAGTGGAAGCCATTCCCTGTGTCCTGTCCCTCCACACCTTGTCCAAAGTCCCTCTCCAGCTCTCTTGGAAGCCCTGGAGGTACTGGAACTTCAGCAGGATGTGACATCCTCAGAGAGGGGTCTGGCCCAGGGGTATGCACATCTCAGGGCAGGTTTGGCGCTGTGGAAGCCCAGGAATGAGGCAGCTCAGACAGCTGGAGCAGGGCGTTCTCCACGCCGAGCCAGCCGGGCGGGTTTGCTGGGTGACCTTTGAGATGCAGGGGGAATATTTCCTCTCTGAGCTGCTCTGCAGAGATAATAACTTTTGTAATGGATTTCCTGTTCTTTTTATAGCACAGGGGAAGCTGGCGGATCACACCCGAGCTTTAGTGAGATGTAATTGTGTTATTGAAAACCTGATCTTTCCTCTAAACGCGTTTTTCTTCGGTCTGATCCGAAGCATCGCAGCAGGATTCAAACAGGCTTCAGTGGGAGGGAAGAGGAATAGCAGGGAGCAGCCAAACAGGGATTTGGAGGTGCATGGGAACGGCCCAAAGGTGTGGACGTCCCCGTGGGCTGCTCAAAGGTCCCTCTAGCCCAGTCCTGCCCCAGCAATGGCAGGAGGAGACAGCACGTGAGCCCAGCCCTCCTGGAATCTGCTCCTCCTGGACCTCTCCAGCACCCGCCACTGGGATGGTGTGGAATTTAGAGGGCACGTTCTTCTCCCTCGCTTCTACTGCCTCTTTTCTGATCTGTTGTGCATAAAACCATCCAAACCAGGGATACTCCCTGGCTCTGCAGCCCCCCACATCCCAAGGAGGTGGAGCTTCACCGGTGCCACCACACAGGGGCAGAAATTCCTTTGCCAGCAGCCCTGTGGGGTTTTGCTGGGCCACAGCAGGGCATGAATTTAACGTCAGCTCCTAAAGAAACCCTTGTGAAGAGCCTTCAGGTCATCCTGCATCTCTCTTTCACCAAATTGCTCACCTGAAGAAAAGGATGCAATTCCCAGTGCTGGGAGCTCCAATGCAAAGTTCCCTCCATCCCAGGCATTTACAGCCTGTGCTACCAAGGGGGAGCTCCCACTGTGCTCCTGGACCTCCACCTGCAGTTATCCCCCAGCTCTTAATCCAACTTTCCCTTCATTTCCATTCCTGTCCCACCACAGATCTGGGCAGCAAAAAGCGAACTCCTCCTGACAAATCCCCTCCTCACCAGGCTCTGCTGCTCCTTGGGCTGTTTCCTTTTCCTGAGCAGGCTCCATCCTCCTGCCAGGCCCCTTCCCGAGCTGCTGCTGGCCCCTGGACAGGGGTGTTCCCTCAGCCCCTCACCCAGCACCCAAACCAGCCCCAGCCCCACTCCCTGTCCTGTCCTCCCCCTCCCCTGCCCAGTGGGTGCCACACCAGCCCCAAACTCTGTCACCACACCCTCCCCACACTGCAGAGATGTGACACCAGCACAGCCACGTGCAAACCCCTTGGGAATGTTTTCCTTTAATGAAACCTCCTGTTCTTGTAACAAACGACCGCTCTGGAATCCAATTCAATTCTTGGTCTCAGTGACTTCTTAGCACATTAACGTTTCACCGACTGCCTCCTTCTCCTGGGCCATGAGACGTGGCCAGCAGGAGCTCCCTCCCTGCATTTGGCAGTCCCAGCCCTCCTGGAACACCCCCTTGGCCAGGCAGCCTTGGCTGGGCACAGCTCTTCCCATTTCCAGGTGCCTCCTCCATCCTGGGCAGCTCTGGGATGCCCACCTGTGCCCAGATCTGCAGCCAGGTGGGACCTGGGGCTGCTCTTCACTCATGGGGCTGCTCTTCACTCATGGGGCTGCTCCCCGATTCCCCATCACGAATCCTGGTGTCCATCCTCCCTCTGGCTGCAGCTGCCCTGAGCAGGAGTTTCGAGTGAGCATCCCCTGCCCATGGCAGCTGAGGGAGCAGAGGCTGGTGCCCCGTGCCAGGGCAGGGTTGCAGGCAGCAGCAGAGCGTGGCACGGCACGAGGGATGGCTGAGGAGCAACAGCTTTGCTGGGTCCTGGGCCAGATCTTGTCCAGCCCCGTCACAAAGCTGGCACTGGCTGGCCAGGGACGCCTGCACCAGTCAGGAAACAGCGTTCAGGGCCAGGCTGAGCCTGGGGCAAAGGGGCTTGTGTGCTCAAACACCCCTAACCCAGCTGTGCCGGCTGCCAGGATGGGATGTGCCACCTCAAGCTCTGCCTGCGCAGGTGGAGGGGATCTCCAGGCAGCCCTGGGCACAGACTGGGGGTGGCCTGGCACCAGTGCCAAGGGGAGCCCGAGCTCCCTGTCAGCCAGGCTGTGGAAACACAAGTGCTCCAGGTCTCAGGCATCTCGGACCATATTTTCAGGCAGAAATGTTGGTGTGGCACCGGTTTCGGAAATGAGGGAGGTCAAGCAGAGATGGCCAGGAGGAGGTTGGGCATTTCCTGGGAGGGAATCAGCTCCCAGCCCTGAGCACGGTTCCCACAGCTCAGACTGCTCCTGGACACATTTCCCTTGTCCCTGCCCTGACAGGTGCCTGGAGCAGCAGGATCTGTGCCCTCTGCAGAATCTGTGCCCTCTGCAGGGTCTGTGCCCTCTGCAGAATCTGTGCCCCTCTGCTTCTGCTGTGCCTCCTGATGCTGTGCAGAGCCTCCAGCCTGTCTGGAAAATCAGGGAGCTTGAAGGAATTGTGGCTCCAGTCAGGTGGCTCCTCTCTGCTGAAGGATCCTGCAGAACCTCCTGGGGGAGCTGGGTTCCTTTGGGGCTTTGCTTCAGCCCAGGTTCCTTCGGGGCTTTGCTTTACCCAGCGTGTGCTGTTGGGTCACTCTTTGGACAGGGAGGTGATGCAGAGGCCTTGGACCTGCCTTGCTGGGGTCGGCTGAGAAATCCTGCTCCTCTTTTCCTGGGATGACTTGGATGAAGTACAAAGTTCCTTTTCACACTGGAGACCACGCAGGGAAGAGACTGACTGGGATGAAATCCTCTGGGGGGTACAAGAACGAGTTTGTTTTCATGGCTGATCAACACAGGATGGTGGAGGAGAGGGGAGCCCTCTCGGGAAGGTCCCGGCTGCCCTCAGCGGTTGAAGAAGAAGGACTTGAGGCTCTGTAGGAACTGCGACTTCTGCCTCTGCTTCTGCTTCTTGCGGATGATGGGGATCCAGACCAGGCCGCAGACCAGGAGCATCAGTCCCAGGGACAGGAAAGCCGGGCCACACATCTTGTAAATGTGTTTTTTACTGGGCAGGAAGCAGGACAGGCTGGTGATGACCATCCCGAAGAGGAAGATGGCAGCTCCCACGGACACCACGATGATGGGCTTGTGGTAAATGTCCCACTTGCTCCTGGGCGCGCTGGTCCACACGGACTCGCTGCGGGAGCTCATGCACAGGGTGCTGCCCGTGTTACTGGTGATCAGCTCCTTGGACTGGGGGGACTTCTCGCTCCCATCAGGGCTCTTGGGGGGGATTTCCATGGTGGTGGGATCGGTGGAGGAGACCTGGGGTGGACAGAAGAGAAAGCAGAGCAGGGCAAGTGATGGAGGATGGAGGGGGCTTCCCTTGGGTCATCAGTGAGTGCAGCCCAAGGGGAGGCGGAGGAGCTTTTCCACTGCAGGGAAAGAAGAGCTTCACACCCATAAAATGGGGGAAGAGGCAATGGGATGCTGCAGGCAGGCTGGGCAGGAGGTGTCTGTGGAGTTCCACTGCCCACCCAGGGATAGTGGGATTCCTGCAGTCCCTGTCCCTGCACCTTCCAGCTCCCTCAGGGATCCACTGGTGGGGTGACCAGATGTCCATTGAACCCCCCACCCTGAACCCCCCAGGGCTCTGGGCTGCTTTTGGGGGGGGTGGTGCTGCAAGCAGGGCTGGTGGTGCTGGCTGTGTCCTTGGACCTGCTTTCCCTCCCAGATCCCAAATTACACCCCCACACCTGGTGACGTGGTCACCTGTCCCTCTCGCAGGTGGAGAAACTGAGGCACGGGTGTGCCACGGCAGGAGCACTCCGAGGGAGAGCAGGAAGCCCCTTCCCATGGGCTGGAGGCCCCCTGAAGGATGTTCCTCAGGGCCACACCCAGCCTGGAGCAGCCCCAGCACAGGAGCCTCGCGCTTCCCGTGGGAATGCAGGGCTGGGAAATGGGGAGTGCTGGTCACGCAGGGCATTTCCCCAGCTGCCAGTGGGGCTGCAGGAGGGCTCCTGAGCTGGGTTAGGGTTAGGGTTAAGGCCAGGTTTAGGGCTGGAGCTAGGTTTAGGGTTTAGCACTCTGCCCTTTAACCGCTGGGCCAGCAGGGCTGGGCTGGGTGTGCAGGAGGTGACCCAGAGCCTGTCAGCCCCAGCTCTTTTCCCAGTGCTGCTGATCCATGTGGGAGCAAGTTCCACATCAGGGCAGCCCTGCTGAGGCTGCAAGGCTGGCACAGCTCCAGAGGCTGGAGGAAACCTGCCCAGAGCTGGGCTCAGTGCCCACCCGGGGATGCTGAAGGCTGGGTGCCAGCCAGCACCTCCCTCACCCCTTCACCTGTGTCCCTGCCAAGCTTTGTGGTTACTCTGAGAAGAGACAGATGTAAATTTACAGTTTAGTCCCCCCAACAGAGGCACTGTTGCAGAGCTGCTGGTGTTGACATTTTGGGGATGTTTCGGGTTTGCCAGGCTTGCACAAACAAGCACGAAACAGAAGCCAAGAGCAGTGGGCAGGATTTGCATCCCTCCTCTCTGGAGTTCTCACTGCTCTCTGTTGAAACAGGGAGAAACAGGGGCAGGGAAAGGGACACATTTCTGATGCAGAATCACAGAATTCCAGAATCCTTTAGGTTGGAAAAGTCCCCCCAGCCCATCGAGTCCAAGCTGTGCCCCATGCCCACCTTGTCCCCAGCCCAGAGCTCTGAGTGCCACCTCCAGGAATTCCTTGGGCACCTCCAGGGATGGGCACTCCAAACCTCCCTGGGCAGCCCCTACCAAGGCCTGAGCATCCTTTCCATGGGGAAATTCCTGCTGATCTCCACCCTGAGCCTGCCCTGGCCCAGCCTGAGGCTGTTCCTTCTCCTCCTGTCCACTGAAGCTCTGCATGGGCATGATCTTTGCTCTGCTCCCACCTACACAGAGTGCCCTGGGATCAGCCCAGTCCCCCAAAACCCCACCAGCTGCAGCTTTGCAGGGAAGTGCCCAAATCCTGAAAAATTCCAGGTGCCACCTGCCCACAACTGCCCCGCTCAGAGCACTGCTGCCTTCTGATCCCCCTCTCCCAGTGCAAACCAGACTTCCTGAAACTCCATCCTGGCATTCCTTGTCTTTCCCTCATCACATCCATCATGGAGGGGTTTTATGATCAAGCCACTGTCTTGTTTTACTTTGGCTTTGCGGTTGGAAACTCGCTTTATTCTCTGGAATAATCCCACACCTCAGCAGTCTAAAACTCGATGGGCTGTTCCATCTTTTAGACATCCCATCCCCTGCTTCCCCGAGTGCTGCCACCCTGATTCTGCACCCCAGGGCAGCAGCTCTGCAAGGCACCCTCCCCTCTGTGTGCAGAGCATTAACGCCAGGCTGCTGCAGGAACCATCAGCTGCCTTTCAGCTGTGCATTTCCACCGGAGAGGATTTATCTCCCCTTTTGTTTCCTGGCAGAACCACCCCTCTCACCACAATTCCCAGACCCCGCTCATTTTCCCAGCACTTCCTGGCAGAGCCTGCTTTTCGGCCACACTTCTGCCCGCTGTTGGCTAATGAAGGATTTCACTCCCTGCCAGTGCCTGGGGTTGTTTGGGAGCTCAGGGAGAGTTAATGCAATTCCAGTGCCTGCTCTGCCCCTGCCCCATCCCTAATCCATCGCAGATGTGCTGGGATGTGCTGGATGCACTGAGCAGCCCGGCAGGAGAGCGCTATCGGATTTCTCCCAGCTCTTTTAACCATTGCTGTTGGAAGCAGACAATCAGCAGACGACTCTTTGCTGTCTTGATAATGCCTCCAGAGCACGTCTCACATTTCACATCTGGTGGCTCTGCTGCACTCCTGAAACCCTGGGCAGCTCTCGGTGCTGGGGTCTTTCCTTCCCCTCTCCATAAGGGAGACCCTCCCAGGACTCTGTTTCTCCTCCCTTTGCTCTTCCCATGCTTTGTGTGGGGATGTTTGGTTTCTGAACTGGGAAATCCTGGGGGTCTCCTTGCTGGGGACCCCAGAGCCAAGGCACAGCACAGCCCTGGGGATCCCGGATCTGCGGCTCCAGCCCCACCTCCCTCTGGGAAGCAGTCACGGAAATCTTGAGGAAAACCCAAAGTGAGCCCTGCGCTCCACGGCTGTGGCTTGGCCTGATCCCTGCTGGGGAGAAGCAAAGAGCCCAGCCCAGGCTGAGGCCAGGCCGTGCCCGAGGGTCAGAGCCTGCCAGGAGACAAAGTGAGCTCTGCTCTGCCTGGCACCGGTGCCCCAGGCTGGTGGGGCTGGGGGGGCGGCAGCTCCGGTCACCTGCACACAGGTGTGCACACACGTCCCCGCCTGGCTGGGTGACATTGAGGTCCTGCCCCACAGACAGGGACCCCCAGGCCCTTCCCATGGCCCCACGGCTCTCTGGGGCTTCCAGTGGCCTCCGAGTGGCTCATGATGGCCAAGAGCAGCAGCAGCGCCCTGCAAAGCCTTGGGGAGAGACCCAGAGGGTTGGTTTGTCCTTCAGCCAGGAGATGCGTCCAGCCTGGCGCCCCAATGGGCAGCAAATCCTCACTGGGTCCCAGCTGGGAGGAGCCCAAAACCCTGGGGAATGGAGAAAAAGATTTTCCTGCTGCTCTTTAGTCAGTGCTGATGCTTAAGCTCAGCCCGAGCCCCCCCAGATGACAGCAGTGGGTCCGTGGGTGCCAGGACAAAAGGTTTGCTGCTCTGGAGGATCCGTGTGGCCATGGAATGGGAAGGGACGAGGCTGCTGCTCTCATGGGCATGCAAAAACTCAGCAGAAACTTCCTCTTGAGTGTTGGTGCTGGCCAAACTTCATCAAGAGTGGCTCTCAGTCAGTTCCCAGCGAGAGGGATGCACATTCAGCCACCCAGCACGCCCGAGGGCCCCAGGAAACCCGGCCAGCTGGGGCCTGGGGCTGCTTCGTGCTGCAGGAGGGGGACCTGTCCTGCCTCGGCCGCCCCGGGAAGAGCAGCCCCACAGCCCCGTCCTCCTCAGGCACCTGCACATGGGGGGACAGCACCCAAAGCCCCGAGGGGGCCGAGTGCTGAGCCCACTCACCATCCTGTGCCTCTGCTGTCCCCGCTGGCCCCGGGGCGAGGTGGCTGCAGGTGGCACTCGCTGTCCCCTGAGCACGCCACGCGGTGCCCCCACCGCCGGCTCCTGCGGGCACAAGAGCAGCAGCTCAGAGCAGCTCCAGCTTCGTGCCAGCCCTCAGGAGGGCTGGGTGCTGCTGGGCTGAGCCCTGAGAGGGGACAGGGGGGTTGTGGGGTGCCCTAAAGCCCCATTCCTGTCCCCGTGCCCCTGCTCGGGAGCGGGCTGGCAGTGGCTCCGTGGGCAGCTGTCCCTGCAGACCGGCTGGTGCTGCCCCCAGACCCTGCAGCGTGTCAGGGCATTTCCCCTCACCTACAAGCCCTACGAGGTGTCAGGTGGGAACGGAGGCAGACCCAGTGTCCCTTTGCTGGTGGAGTGGGGCCGGGCTGGGCCCTGCATCCCTTGGGAGCAGCTGCCGGAGCCTGGGCGCTCCCAGAGCACAGCCAGGGAGCTGCTGGGCAAGGAACACCTGCAAGTCCCACTGTCAGCCAGAGGATGCCCCTCAACCATGCCAGGCTGTACCCCTGTCCCTTTCCAGCAGCCCCAGAGCCAAACCCATGGACACCCATCCTACTTACGTGGCGAGCAGAGAGGGATGGCTGCAGCGGGAGGCCCCTTCTCCAGAGCCAGCCTCATCCCAAGCCCCACATCCCTCTGGGTGTTGTCTACTGGGCTCTGTTGAGTCTAATAAACAACGGAGCATCCCAGCTCTGATGATCTCACTCTATCAGGATATTGTTTAACTCCTTGTGTCCCTGCCCCTGGCTCCTGGGCAGTGTGCCTGGGAGGGTTGGATAAAAGGCTGTGGTTTGGGAGGCAGGGCAGGGCCTGGAGCAGGAATCCAGCGCTGGGGGGGGTTGATGCTCATCCAGGCTTGGATCATCAGCAAGTTCCTGAAACATCTCTGAAGTGCAATTTCTGCCCTCTCAGAGCACGGAGTCGTCGCCAGCAACTGCAAAGTGCTTTGAAGCTCATCAGCGGGGCATTAGAGGGATGCGAGGTACTAGCAATTATCTATTAATTAACATCCTGAGTCCATTACAGGGAGGAAGATGGAGGAGAGGGGTGGTTCTGGAACAGTGCTTCCTTTCAGGAACCCCCAGCCAAAGTTTAACCCCCTCTTGCAGCAGAGTGGATCCGCCTGGTGCAGGGGAGGGATCCAGCAGTGCCACTGCTGCTCCTGGTCATGGAATCTCCTGAGCTGGACCCACAGGATCACCCAGTGCAGCTCCTGGCCCTGCACAGACACCTCAACAAACCCTGGGAGCGGTGCCCAAACGCTCCTAGAGCTCTGGCAGCCTCGGGGCCGTGCCCATTCCCTGGGGAGCCTGGGCAGTGCCCAGCACCCTCTGGGGGAAGAACCTTTCCCTGAGCTCCATCCTCAAACCTCTCTGGCCCAGCTCCAGCCGTTCCCTGGGTGCTGTCCCTGTCCCAGGGAGCAGAGCTCGGAGCTGCCCCTCGGGGGGAGCTCTGCCCTCAGGCTCCTCCAGGCTGCACAAACCAAGTGCCCTGGGGTGGCCCCCCCAGACCCTTCCCCACCCTCGTGTCCCTCCTTCGGACTCTCTCTGACAGCTCCGCGTTCTTCTTTTCTCTCTCACGTTGCGGTGCCAATATTTGTGCTGCTCAGCCCGGGACGTGCCCTGGCACAGTCCTTCCCTCTTTCCCAAGGGAGTGCAGCTGCTGGAGGTGCCCAGCACCAGGGAGAAGGGCCCGAGGACAGAGCCGAGCTGCGCAGGAAGAGGGAACACAGCAGCAGTAGATGGTGCTGTTGCCCCGTAGGATGATGCTGGCAGGGGCGGGAGAATCCCAAATCTCAAATCAGGAGTGCTGGATCCATCCCAGGCCTCTGGCAGGGGAACCTGAGCCCCCCAAAAAGCCTTCTCCAGACCCTGTCCCCCCCTCCCCAACAGTGTCACTGAAAACCTGCAGTGCAGCTGGCTTTGCTGGCCCAGCAACCCCATCCCAAGGCTTCCCAGGAGCTGCATCCCTCTCCCAGCTGTCTCATGGCAAAGGGACTTTGCTGTGGGGTTTTGTTGCCTTTTTATTTCTTGGCAGTAGAGACAATAATGCAGAAATCCCATTTTCCAGTTGAAAAGTTCCCAGCTCAAAAAGGGAGATGAAGCAAATGTTTTAAGCCAAACTACAGTGGAAAACCTCAAAGGTTAATTTAAAATTTGGTGTCAGGGTAGTAAAGGGCCATTTCTGCATGAGGCTGTTATGAAGAAAAGGGACAAGAGGGTGAATCCAGCAGGATGTTGTTATTCCAGAGAAGAAGCCATGGCAGGGAGCTCGGAGGGGTCAATGATCTGTGTGGTGCTCTTGTTTCTCAGTGGTGAACCTTCCCTGAGGTAAAAATTGGGCTTTGGGAAAAAAACCCTGGGATGAAGGGGCTGGCAGTGAATCTTGGATGAGTTTCTGTGTCCAGATCTGGGCTCCTCAGTACAACAAAGACAAGGAGCTACTGGGGAGGGTCCAGTGGGGCAATGAAGGTGATTTGGGGTCTGGAGATTCTCTCTGATGAGGAGGGACTGTGGGAGCTGGGCCTGGTCAGTCTGGAGAAGGGAAGGCTCAGAGGGGATCCCATCAACCCATACAGAGATACCCAGGGGGTGCCAGAGGATGGTGCCAGGCTCTGTTCAGCGGAGCCCAGAGACAGGACGAGGAGCAGTGGCCATGAACTAAAACACAAGAATTTCCACCTCAACAGGAGGAAGAACTTCTTTCCATGGAGGGGGCAGAGCCCTGGAACAGCTGCCCAGGGAGGGCCTGGAGTGTCCCTGTCTGGAGACATCCCAAACCCACCCAGCCGTGTCCCTGTGCCACCTGCTCTGGGTGGCCCTGCCTGGGCAGGACTGGCCGATCTCCAGAAGCCCCTTCTAACCCCAGTGATTCTGGGATCCTGCCAGTTTTGGGCTCCTTTGTGAAGAGTTTGCAGAGCCACAAGGGGCCCTCAAGCACCTCCCAGCCTTGCCCAGCCCACGGGGGCTTTACTGGGACAGAGCCGCCTCCAGCCGTGGGGGCCGTGCAGGACGATGGGGACATCCGTGTGCTCGCCACTCCAGCCTGGGCAGCAACCTGCCAGGGGAGGTGGCAGGTGACAAACCCGATGGGAGTGGCCTGGAGGTGTTGCAGAAACACCCCCAAGGACCCCGGGGTGAGTCTGCCACCAGTGCCACGTTGTCCCTCAGGGCACCGAGTGAAGTGGGAGGGCTGCAGGGAGAGCAAGCCAGAGGTGGCACTGCCCTGCCAGCCCCAAGGCTCTGCTCATGGGGGGCTTGGGGACAGCTCCAGGCTGTGCCCTCGCTTTGGCTGAGCTGTGTGTGAGGCTGAGAGGAGCCCGAGCTGGGCCAGGATGCTGCGTTCTCCGGGCTCAGCGTTTCAGATGTCCCCAGCAGCCCACGGGGAACTGTTCTTTCTGTTGGAATTACTACAGGGGGAGAGATAACAACGCCATAATTAGGTTTGCACCTTTGAAATCTTCTGTTTCTTTTGCAGCTTGAATATTTATGCAATCGCAGAGCTTCGCACGTCCCAGTTCTCCACATTATTTATTTATGTTCAACAACGGCTGTGCTTGTTAAATCACAGTGTTTTCAATAAAAAAATACGAAAAGGGAAGAATAAAAAAACTCACCTCAAGCCCAGAAGTGCTTTTTCCTCCTCTCCCCCAAGCCTCAAGCCCTTACCTTGGATCCTTTCTAGCTGGAAACCCCAGGGATCTCTTAGCTCCAAATTCATGATAAGTTGCACAAATACAAATCATTTGTTTCTCTGAAGGAGGAAAAGGCTGGGCCAAAGTGGGAACTGGGGATTTCTCGGTGAAGAGTCTCAAAGCCGGTGATGGGTTCCAGCCCTGCACGTGGGGAGTGTCCCTGTGGGCACAGGGACAGGGCTGGGCCCTGGGTGCACGGCTGGGACCATGGGGGGCCACGCCCCGCTCCCACAGACACACCAGTAACCCCAGTATGGCAACAGATGCCAGCAACACCAGTGGCTGCCACGGGTGTGGGTACGGGCTCTGGAGTGGGGGACTGGAGATGATTGTCCTGATCCACATCTCGGGGACAGGGCAGGGTGACAGGCTGCGGGGAGCTGGCACGGCCCCACACGCTGGGAGGACACGAGGTTCTCCTGCTGTGTCCCAGGAGAACAGGAGTGGGAATGGGCTCCAGGGGTCCCTGCAGGTCGTGGTGGGTGCTCAGTGCTGGGGCCGAGAAGAAGCAAATCTGGAGGAGCATCAGCCACGCCGAGACCAGGACAGATCCAGCCAGGGGTGAGGAATGGATGGACTTTCCTGGCCCTTGGGTTCCAGCAGATGCAGCTCCAGCCAGGGATGAGTGAGGCTGCTCCATGGTATGGGGCTGCTGCAGGGTGTGGGGCTGCTGCAGGGTATGGGGTTGCTCCAGGGTGTGGGGTTGGTCTAGGGTGTGGGGCTCCTCCATGGTTTGGGGCTGCTCCAGGTGTAGGGCTGCTCCATGTTTGGGGTTCCTCCATGGTTTGGGGTTCCTCCATGGTGCAGGGCTGCCCCAGGGCGTGGGGCTGCTCCAGGGTGTGGGGCTGCTCTACGGTGTGGGGTTCCTCCAGGGTGTAGGGCTGCTCCATGTTTGGGGTTCCTCCATTTTTGGGGCTGCTCCATGGTGTGGGGTTGCTCCATGGTGTAGGACTGCTCCATGTCTGGGGCTGCTCCATGTCTGGGGCTGCTCCAGGCTGTAGGACACAGCTGCCTGTTCTGCAACAAAGAAGCCTCAGCTGTGATCTTCCTGCAGCCTCCCACCAGAGCTGTCCTTTGGGATCCCTGGCTCTCCTGCCCACCCTGGCAGGAGGCTCACACAGCCTCACTGCCCGGCCACAGCCACTCCCACCCTGCTCATCCATGACTATCGTCTGTGCAGGGCACGGAGCGAGCAGCCGAAGGGAAATTGGGAGCATTGGAGTTTGGGATGAGTTCTGTTTGGAACTGCTTCGTGCACGGATCAGGGATTAAAATAAATTTAGGAGGAAATCACCCCTCTGCAATTAGATGAGGACATGGAAACAGATTTACCACTGCTTGCTCTTGGGTACGTGGCTGCAGGGGGACGTGGCTGCTTTAAGGTGTCTCCTGTATTTATCTCTTTAATCACTTTTTTAAGCATACATGGTTTATTGTTTTATTGATTGGACAGAGCTTTGAATAATCAATATGGCTTTAAGAACTCACTGGGAATGACAGAATTGCAATTAAGTAGAGTATGTGGAGAGAGCCTTAACCCATCTCATTAATTAATGGGGTCACTTTTTCAAGTGTTTCGTAGGAGCCCTTGGGGAAGGAAGGTGGCAATTTATTGTAATCCCTGGAGAGGTTTTTTCTCCTTCCTCGAGCAAAGTTATCTCCAACTCCCTGCCCTGTGCAGTGACCTTCGTGTGTCCTCCTGCAGCTTCTCTGTGCGACACAGAGCAGGATCAGAGTGAGAAGGAATTTCAGCCTGTCCACACGTCGGGGACTTTTCCTTCGTGCCGCCAAACTCCTGGCCCTGGGTCCACACCCAGCACCTTTGGAATCAGCCCTTTCTCCTCTCCCCCTGTCCTGGGAGACGCCTCCTCAGGGCAGGGAGAGGCAGTGCCGGCCAACACATCTCTGCGTGAGCTGTGACCTCAAAGAGGCTCAAATATTTGGGGTTATGCAGCTTTACTCACACACTCGTTTGGAAAGAGGGGGTGCCTGGCCAGGGGGTGGCTCTGGATCCCACAGAGCAAGGCAGGGCTTGTTTGGGGCAAAATCTGCGGTGGGAAATGAAAAGATTCCACCAAGCTGGGAGGGCAGGACACGAGGCTGGGGATCAGGACAGGAGCAAGGCGAGCAGGGCCGTTCCTCATTTCCAGGCTGCCTGGAACAGCAGAGCAGCTGCTCCCGCTCCCTCCGCAGATGGAAACTCAGGCACGAGCACATGGGGTGGCTCCTTGAGCCAGCGGAGCATTCGGGGAAGAGTGATTCATGCTTATATTTGCAAATAAACTCCTGTTCTGTCTTTGCTTGCACTTTGCAATCTGTGCCTTGCTCAGGTAGGAAGAAAACTGCTGAGAGCTCCCAGGAAGGTTTCCAGAGCAGGAGATTTCACAGCAGTTCTGTGCTGCTTGTCCAAACACCCTCGGCACAGCCTCATTACTCATCCTCCCCTTCCACAAAACTTGGTCCCCTCCTTCTAATAAGGAGCAAGAAAAGCACTATTTTAGGCTTTTTCAGTGAATTGCTCATGATTAAAGAGATAGCTGGGAATCGTCTGTGATGTTGAGAAGCCGCCGTATGAAATACTGAGCAGCGCCTGAGAAAGTCAACTGCATTTGTGCTGCAGAAATGGGGCTGGCCCAGGAGTGACAAGGGAAAGGAGCCAGAGAAAGCAGCGCAGGCTGACGACTCAGGAGGAGAAAATGGTTTGAGCTGAGATGGGGAAAGTGTCTGGGTCAAGCTGGGCCTTGTCTGCCTCGTGAGGGGTCGGTGTCGCGAGGGAGTCACAGCTCCCTCGAACGAGAGAAGTGCCAAGGTATTTATTGCTATAAATTTAACAAGATTCGGGGTCAGGGTGCACCTGGTTATTTACTGACAGAGGACAGGGTCGGGCAGAACTGCCAGGGAGCCCCTGACACGTTGCCACGGGCAGTGCTTGAGTGGTGGTGGCTCTAAGCAGGGCCCCCCGAAGCGCCACTGCCACCACCCCGTGGTGACACCGAACCTTCAGGCTCCGTACAGGAGATTGGCTGCTGAGGAGAAATGGGTTTTGCACAGATTGCTTTCAAAGTGCTGCTGCTCGATTGCTGATAAACCTCGGGGATGTTCCGCTGGCCAGGTGCATGGTTCTGAGGGGATTTGATGGAATCCAAGAGCCCCAGAGCACGGAGCTGATGGAGACCGCACTTCGCCTCCAGCCTGGGCAGGAGGCACCGAGGGCACACCCAGGGCTGTACCAAAGCCCTGCTCAATGACAAGGCCTCGTTCCAGAGGAAATCACAGCCACGAGTGGGCAGTGTGTCCTTTGAACCCGATTTGGCTCCGGCAGACACGGCTCCCTGGGAGCCCCGGCCCAGCTGTGCCACCCGGGAGTCCTGTGGCACGAGGCCCTGCAGGGGTGGCACAAGGTGGGATTCGGTCTGATCTTGGAGGTCTTTCCCAGCCTGTGATCCCAAGGTTTGGGGGGGGATTTTTTGGAGAAGCCAGCCCCGTGCTGACATCCCAGCCTTGGTCCCACTTCGTTTC
This sequence comes from Oreocharis arfaki, assembly GCA_013398015.1. Taxonomy (NCBI): domain Eukaryota; kingdom Metazoa; phylum Chordata; class Aves; order Passeriformes; family Paramythiidae; genus Oreocharis; species Oreocharis arfaki. Next base: position 31,226 of record VZRR01003181.1, read on the forward strand.
TGAAGCGAGTGGCAGCTCTGGGGCTGAGCTTGTAGGACAGGGCTACGACAGAGCACGGGTCCCTGATTTGCCTTTGATAATTCCCTTCCCCAGACAGCAGCACTGACAGAACCAGCACAGTTCCCCCTGCTCTGGCAGCCTGATGTGTTGGAAACAGGAGCTGCTGCAGGCTGACACACTTTGAAATGGGAAGGGCTGGGGAGAAGCTGAGCAACAACAACAACAACAACAACAAATAATAAAAAGTAAATATTTTATTTATTAAAATTCTCCCCAGGTCACTCCCAATCCCTGATGTTTGTTGATGGCCATCAGAGGATCAGCCAAATGCAACGGGGATTTTTGCATGTTTCTTGTGCAGGCACACACTCCTCTCATCGGGGTGACAAGGTGGGTGATAAATAGCACGTATTAAATACACAGGGCTGCTGGAGGATCCATCCATCTCCTCCGGGAAATTGGCTGTGTCAAGGGAGGGAAAGGCAGGCAGCAGGCACGGCTGTGGGAGAGCAAGGTCTCCAGCCCTATTGATCCCTGGAAATGCTGTCTGTGGCAGGGATTGGGGCAGCCTGGCCCAAAGGGAGTCAGGGCTGCTGGAGAGCCCTGGCTGGGAAGTGATTCCCAAGGGGCAGCACAGTGAACATCCTCAGAGTCACGGGATAATCCAGGTTAGGAGCGAGCACAGGTGGCTAGCAGGTAATTCTCTGCCTCCCCATCTCCACCCTTTCCTGCTTTTCTAGAACATCACCTCCAAGTCTCACATTTCCCGTGCATTTCAGCTGTTTCATCATCTTGGATTTCCTTTTCTCCCTGTTTATTTCCTGTATTTCCAGCACACATCAATCAGAAGCCTGTGGAAACCAAAAGCAGGTCAGTGGGACAAATTAATTCTCTCTGTCCTCTGTGCTAAGACTTTATGACAAGTGGCTAATCATCTTTGATTCCTCTGCTACTGCTGGTAATGACATTAGCCACGATTAACTCATTTAGCTCATCTGTGGATTTAATATCTAATTCACCAGCACATCGGAAGGGAACAGGCTGAGACGTTCAGGAAGGAACAACCCCCTTTTTGTGTGCTCACATGTTGTTTAAAGCAGTCCAGCACGACCTTTTGGAATGAGTTGATCAGTTGTGAGAATCTGTGAGACCTCAGTCATCGGGTTCTTGCCTCGGGGTGCTCCTGAGGGGTGGCAATTAATGCTGTCCAGACAAGGGCAGGGTGAAGGGAGCGTCTGGGTGGGCTCACAGGGAAGTGTGGAGCAGGATGCTGCTCACCATTCCCAGGTACCTGAGCTCCCAGGGACCATGAAAAGCCTCATTTCTCCTTGGTCCCCCAGCCCTTGGGCTGTGTGCTGTGCCCCTCAGCAGAGCAGGCCTGGGGTGGGCTGGGATCTGCTGGGATCTGCAGTTTGCTCCATGAGGGAGGAGAGCTGAGCCCATCCCAGCTCCAAATGGAGCTCCATTGTATCTGCTTTACATAAGGAGCTATAAATACCCTCCCTGCTCGCTGTGTGCTGATTTCCCTGTCTGCATTTTTAATTGTGGTGGCAGCTGTGGCGTTTTTAAGCTCAGTGGGGAGATCTGCCTGACTGGGGTGTGCTGGGAGGGGTCTCAGTCCGTCCAGGCCAGGAAAACAGCCCAAAACATGGCCAGGTGTGGCACTGCCCTTGGGTTTCAGGAGGAGAAGGGTTTGGAAAGGCAGAAGGAATGGGGTCATCCAGCTGGAACAACCTGGGCTAGTGGGAAGCATCCCTGCTGCCTCCAAGGGGAAGGGACCACAGTGGGGACTGGCAGTGAGAGACCCACGAGCCTCCGTAAATCCCAGCAGTGACAGGAACTGTCTGGGAACGGAGTCAATACAGGTATCCTTCATAATTAAGACATCAATTAAACTCCTGAAAATGGGGCAGAAATACCAAATGGCATCGACTGGAAAATTTCCAGCTGGTGAATCCCGCGGCCTTGTGATGGGCGGGTTAATTGTCCCTCATTAAACAGAGACACTGAAACTGATATCAGTGTCTGTCATTTCAGTCTGGCAAAGGTGGTGGCACTTTATTTATTACCAGACTGTTTATTGTAGTCTTCAAATTTCCTGTCCCCTTGGATGGACACAGGGCCCAGCAGCACCCCTGGGCAGGAGCCCTCCCGTGCCCAGCCCGGCCGTGGCCCTGCCAGGGAGCAGCGGGCCTGGAAATCAGCACCTGGCTTTGGGTAATTGCATTGTTTACTGCGACATGAAAACGGAATAATAATGGGAATCAGCGGGAAGGAGCGGGCCCGGCGGAGGGAGGGCGCTCATTTCGCTCTGAGGGCTTGGGCAGGAGCAGTCCCTGGAGCATTTTCCTCGGATTGGTTCTGCCTCTGCTGAAGTCACTTACTGAGTGCTGGCTGGCCCTGCTAAGCCTCAAGGTCACCAGCAGCCCCTCCCCAGGGCAGTGCAGCACTGCAGGGCCTGAGGTCACAGCGTGGAGGAACACCCCTTCCCTCGGAATAAATCTCCTTTATTCCATGTGCTCTGCAGGCAGCCGCTTCCCTTTGGCTCCCATTTGCAATTTGTATGCCGGTGTTTTCACTGCTGGAAGAATCAATACACCTGGACAAGGCTTGAAATCAGCAGGATCCAGTGCTGGCCGGAGGAGAAGGCTGGAATTTATTGGGAAGGTGAACTCTAGAGTTTTTTCTGCAAATGAAATGGTGTGGAAGAGCTGGGGGTGGCAGGGCAGGAGCACAAACCCAAGCCACATTCTGGGACGTGAGGATCTGCTGTCCCCCATCCCATCCCATCCCATCCCATCCCATCCCATCCCCTCCCATCCCATCCCATCCCATCCCATCCCCCCCAGTTGTTTTCCTTGTGAGGCCACAAAACGAATTTTCCCAGGGCTCAACCCCTCCCTAATTAAGTTGAGGCTGAAGCCCCTTGGCTTCAAATCATGACTTCCCAGGTCATGAAAAAAGGGAATGTGTGTCTGGAGGGCCGAAAGCTTGGGAAGCACAAAGCTTTCCATGTCCCCTCAGGCAGGATCCCAGGAGCTGTGGCTTCCACGTGAGGCGTTTCCAGGCTGCAATGAAATCCTCCTCTCCCTGCGAGCAGAAGGCATTCAGAACAAACAAGCAGATCTTAGAAAACCCGAAGGTGGCTTGATTATTCTGCAGCACTTCCAGCGCTGCCACCGCCGGTGGTTTTAATTGCAAGCTCTGGGATGACGGGAGGTCCTTTCAGCCCCGGGATCAGGCTTTGTTTGGTTTTTAAGGAGTGGGGGTGGGAAATGCAATCTCTGAGGGCTGTGACACCACAACAGTCTCCCAGAGTGTGCTACACACGAGTTTCTTCCCAGATGGAGTTGCAGAATCCTCAGATTCCTGCAGTTTCCAACATCCTTCTTTTACGGATAAAGCATTCAGCCGATTATTTCAGTTTTTAATAAAGACTTTCTTCCCTAATTACAGAGTTACAGCATTGAGTTTTCTAACCTGAACTAAAGCTCGAAGGGCAGCAGGGGTGGGAAAGGATGGCAGGATCCAGCCCTTCACCCTGGCACATGAATGTTTCCACTGGTTCCCAGCTCTCACAGTCTGTATCCTGCTTTTTTTTTTTCTCTTTTCCAGTTGAAACCCATTGCTTTGTGTCCTGCCCATGCTGGATTCGAAGCCCTGGTCTGTTCCTCTTTGCAGCTGGAGCTGGGGATTCACTGTTTGCATTCAGTCTGCCCTACATGAAATGAATCCAGCTCATGCCTTTCCCAGATCGGATTTCCCTGCCTTCCTCTCCTGGCTTGTCCTGAACTCTCCAGCTGCTCCATACCTTTGCCCTGCCTCAGTGTCCTGCTGCTCCCCTGGGCCTTCACCCACGCTCAGGAGGGAGGCAGAGCGGTCTCAACCCCCTGCAGGTGCTGCTGCCTTTCCTACGCCCCCAAAGATGCTCCTCTTCCTCCAGCAGCAGGACCTGAGTGCAGATCACAGAATCATGGAATGGGCTGGGTTGGAAAAGCTCATCCAGTGCCAGCCCTGCCAGGGGAGTTCGGGTTGGATATCAGGAAAAATTCAAGGCCAGGTTGGATGGGACAGGGTTGGAGCAGCCTGGTCTATGGAAGGTGTCCCAGCCCATGGCAGGGGGTGGGACTGGGTGACATTTAAGGTCCCTTCCCACCCAAACCATTCCATGATTCCATGGAATTTCCTCACTGGAAGTGTCGTTCCTCACTGGAACAGGCTCCCAACACTTGGAAGTGTTCAAAAAGCCGAGTGGACGTGGCACTTCACACTATGGTTTAATGGGAACGGTGGGATTTGGTTGAAGGCTGAACTCCAGGTTTTATCCTGCAGGCCTTTTCCAGCTTTCATGGCTCTGTGATCCCAGCCTGGCCGTGCTGGGAACAACCTGACTGGAGCTCCACCAGCCCAGGGCTGACCATGAGGATGTGCTCAGAGATTTGGAGGAGACCTCCAGGTACCTCTGTCAAGACGTGCAGCTTGAGATGTCCCCAGAGTGGCCATGGCCGTTTGTGAGAAACATTTTTTGGTTTTCAGCTTTTCGTTTTTGAGCTGCCCACAGCCCAGCGACCCCGAGGTGATCGTGGAGCTGCTGCTTCACCTGAAAGCCTCTTATTGCAGGGACATGTTGGGCAGAGAGAGCAGGGCAGGGCTGGGCACTCTGCTCACACCCTCGGCAGGTGAAGGGAGGGACAACCCCGAGCCTCTGAGTGGCTGCAAGGCACAGGGGATGCTTTTAATAAAGTGCAAATCACGTGTCTGAGATGAAACAGAACCTCCCTCCCTCCCTCCCCCGGGATTTAATTGTGTGCCAACCACAAAAGAATGGCCATTAATTTTCTCCCAGCTCGTAACAGAAAGTTTCCCACTTTATGAAAGCTTTAATGAGATTACCCATAAACTTTATGTGTTTCGGAGCAGTCCAGGAAATTACAATTATCTTGGGCTTGCTCCAGAACAGGTAACGCCATCATCAGGAAAAATGTCATCGCCTGCAAAGGTCCCCAGCCCAAAGGCACCATTAATGAGCCGGGTAATTTGCAGGGCTGTAATTAAGGCAGAGCCGTGCCCAGCTCGGGGAGGGGTCAGGGCGCACAGAGCGGAGTTCAGTGCCCTGCTGAGGGATCCTGGTCGCACCGGGTCGAGCCGAGCCTCGGTTTTTGTGACTCGGGTGTGTCACAGCACGAACCCCCACAGCTCCGGGCTGAGATCACACAGTGAATTTTCCCTCCCGTTCCCGTTTTCCCGGCGGGTTCCCGGGGAGCTGCCCCGTCCCTGCCGCTCACTAGGTGGAGATCTTTAGTTGTCCATCGGCGCCGGGCTCTGGATTCTCATTCCGGGCGAGCGGGAGCTGCTGCGAAACGCGGCGGATGGATTTAGAGATGCTCCCTCAGATCTTTAATTCTCCCGTGGGACGCGCAGCTCTTCCTGCACGGGCTCCAGGAAACGGGGCTGGCTGCGGCTCCCGCGTTTGATTTGTGTTGTTCAGCGGCTGATGAGAAGGAAAACACTTGAAAGGAGATTTGCCGAACGAACCAATGAAAAGTAAACGAGAGCATCAACAACGGGTGCGAGCAGCTCTGTGCAACCAACACCGCGTGCTGGAGGGACCCCGAACTCAGCAGCTCTCCCACAGGGATGCTCCAGCACACCCCGACTTCAGGAGGGATAAAACCCTCTCAAGTTGAGCTGCTGCAGGGTTTTACCACGTCATCTTCAGCAGAAATGTTGTTGCTGAAGATAAAGCTCTCCCTGAGCAGCCTCAGCGAGCAAAGCAGCACCAACCCTCCTGTTTCCTTTGCAGGGAGATGGCAGCTGAGATTGGCAGGGCCAGCAGGATTAAGCATCCCTCTTGTTGCAAATTTCCTGCCAGCGAGAGCAAAGAAAAATGAGATCCCAAGGGTGGAAGGGCAGCGTTTCTCCACAAGAATTCTCTCCACTGCAGCCAGGCACTAATTAGGGATGAGTTGAACCCTGGGTGTTGTCAGAAGGGGAATATTAAACGGGCCAAACTCACGTGCACACAACGAGGTGCCCTAAACCTGGCACTAAAAAGGCCAAAAGGATGGGCCAGCAACACAAGGCAGGTCCCTGGCCTTCTGTTTAGGCATTCACATGGAAATGTGGATGAAAAATGAAGATTCGTTACGGAATGCTTCAATTTTTTTATGGGGGGGGGGGAGCACTGAAAAGTGTCTTGGTCTTCACTCGAAGGCAGATGTCCAGCTGGAAAGGAGCATTTTGTCAAAGATGGTTCAGAACGATGCAGGTTCAGGGGCAAATCCGCTCAACTCTGCTGAAACTTCTTCCGGCCTTTCTTTCAAAGACTGAAAAACATCTTGCCGAGGGATCTTTTCCAGGTCGGTGCTGTCGGGTGGCTCACGGCAGCCTGGTTCTCCCTGGACGAGCTGTGCTGGGGGTGTTTCTCCTCTCAGCACGCTGACCCGCAGCCTCTGCACAACGCTCGGGTGCGTTCCTCGCTTAGGGAGGGGAAATATCTGTGGGGAAGGAAGAAAAGCAGTGGAGCTGTGAGCTGGGCTCGGTGGGAGCGAGGCAGGGGCCTCCTGAGGCTGCGGTGGCTGCCCAAGGGTCCTGGCAGCTGCAGGAGAGGGATTGGGATGTGGAAAGGGACAGGAGTGCAGGGAGAGGGAGTCAAGGGAAGAAAGGCAGCAGAGCAGAGAGAAAATGAGGTGAGAGAACTGGGATAGAGGGGCAGGAGCCGATGTGTGAGGAGCTTTCTGTTGGATCTCAGGATGGAAACCCTGCTGGGAATGCTCCTTGGCACGGGAGGAAGGGAGTGCTCTTCAAAGGAAACACTTTCCTTGGGAATATTTGCTTGTTTTTGCAGAGGACCACTGGAAGCTACAAGAAACTTTCGTGTTTCCCTTTCCTTTCCCCCTTTCCCCTTTTCCCCTTCTCCCCTTTTCCTTTCTTCCCCTTTTCCCCTTTTCCCTTCTTCCCCTTTTCCCTTCTTCCCCTTTTCCCCTTTTTCCTTCCCCATTCCCTTTTCCATTCCCTTTTCCCTTCCGTCTTCCTCTTCCTCTTCCTCTTCCTCTTCCTCTTCCTCTTCCCCTGTCTGCCTGTACATTTGCCTCTTTGCCTTCATCTTTTCCTTTCCTTTTTTTCCTTTTCCTCTCTTTTTTCCCCGCATTCCCTGCCCTGTCTCTCCTGGCCCCAGCGGGGATGGCTGCACTGGGATCCCCAGCCGAGGCAAACTCGTCTCTGCTGCCTGCAGTGCCCTCTGCCAGCGAGGCTGAGGGACCTCAGTGAAACGAGGGAGGGCTCAGCAATCCCTTCACCCTGTGCCACAGATCTGCTCCGGAGCTGAGCTGCAGAGCGGCCTCTGGAAATCCAGGGCAGGCAACGGATGGGAGAGTCACGGACTGGGATGTGTAATTCAAGGAAGAGGAGGAAGTTAGGGGGATGTAGCACCTCAGTGTGGGAACAAACCCAAGGATTCTTCATTTCCTTTCACGTTCAGCTCCGTTTCCATGCAGGGAAGAGATGAGAGTCGCCAGAAATTACCCTTCCGTCTTCCTGGAGGGTCTGGGCTGCCCCGTGGCCTCTGGGGAGGGACTCAGCTCCTTCCAAGGGGCCGTTCCCTCCTCAAAGCAACCTCTGTACGGCCAGGTTGGTTCCCTGCGTTTCTCCAGTGACTGCAGGGGGAGCCTTGGCACCAAAATTAGGCTGGACAGCTCTAAGGCAGGGGGGGAAAAACGCTCATTCTGTTGGAAATCCGGGAATCAAGCCCCAAACGGAGGAATTCTAAACCCAAGGGCACAGGCACTGGCTGGTGCTTGGCTACTCAGGGTGGGGCTGCTCCCAACACAAAGCTGGGCACGTTTTTCAGTTTGCTCAGAAAATAAACGAGTAACTGCCTCAGAACAGCCTCAGCTAAGCTCAGCTTCAGTTTTCAAGCCCCGGGAAGGGGGTGTGGAAGGGTGGGGGGAGCAACAGGCCGCTTGTTACTCGGATTCCAGGACCCCCCCAAGCAGAGGGGTGGTTTAGGAGGAACATCTGCTGGGAGCCACTCTGAGGGGGAGCAGCCCCTTCCCAGGATTTCTGATTCCCAAGGAATATCCGTCATTTTGGACACAGCTCCTTGTGCTGTCCCCCTATAGATGAGAGCCCGGAGTAAAGCTCCAGGAAGGAGCAAACCCAGCTTGTGTTTAAGATCCCAGCTGGCTTCCACCAGCGGAGTTTATTCATTTTGGGCTGAGCAGAGGGATGCAGGAAAAGCAAATGAAGCTGCAGAAATCAGTTTGGTTCCTGAATAAAGCTGGATTTTAATGAAGAAACGAATTCAGTGCTGAAAAACACCAAGTGAGAAGAGTTCCTGTTACCAACTTCGGTGTTGAGAGGCTTCTGTTCTCCTCAGGCCGCTTCTTCCTCGGGAAGAACAAGAGATTTCGGACACGAGGCTCTAAGGCCCTCGGAGCCCCGCTGTGCCAGGCCATGAGCAAACCACTCCAATTCACAGATCTGTTCAATCTCCACAATCTCAGGCCCTGATCATTCCCATCCTGAAGCATCCAGCAAGGAGCAAACGCCAGGAGGAACAGAAGGGGTTTGTGGCTGGCTGCAGGAGCTGTTTGTCAGTCAGGAGGGTGCCCCGTCCCTCCCAGAGATGATATTCAGAGCAGGTATCCGGAGTGAAACTCGCAGAGAAGAAGATGCACCTGACACACCAAGGTGAGGCTTTGGATGGCTTATTGTCAACGGGCTGGCAGATGCAAAACAGCTTCTCCAAGGCAATATATCCGAACTGAAAATATTTTCGGACGAGAAAGAGCTGTTATTCCTGTGGAGGAATTGGGCTAAATTAAAAAAATTACTTTTCTGGAAAGAAAACACCTTCAGAATCCCCATTGAAAACTCTCAGTGCTCTCTGAATCTCATCTCCCGGAGATGGAATGAACCCCAGGGTCCAACACACGGCACTTTTCCCCCCACCTTGTTCTCATCTGGCCTCAGGATGGGCTGCAGGGAGCTGGGCGAGGTTTTTGTGCTGCTCCCCCAGCAGGGCAGGCTGTCTGCTGGAAGGATGCAAAGCCCCCATCCTGCTGCCCAGTACCCCGCAGGGCTGCTGCCGAAGGAGCTGAACTGAGTGTCAATCTGTGTCTCACCCAGGCTTGGCCTTTCTTTTATCCTCACACCCAGCAGGCTGCGCTCCTGCAGTGGGCCAGGCCCCGCTGCCCTACTTCAGCAGCTCTGGAAAAGGTCTGCAGGAATTCCTGGTGCTCTGCCCTTCACCCTTAAACCCCCTCTCTCCTCTCCTGCTGGGTCCCATCCCCTGGGGCCGGGGACAGCTTTTCCCTGTGCCGTGTGCGGGCAGCTCTGTGTGCACACAGGGCTGTGCTGCCTGAAAAAGGGAATTTTTTCACCTGGGAGGCAGCTTTGTTCCCGTGGCTGTGCCTCAGCAGCGGGCTCCTGGCAGGGTGGGGGGCTCAGACCCACAGGGAGGGGTGCAGGGGTCCCCTCTGCCTGCCCGGGGACCTTCCCTGTGTGTCCCGAGGAGGGGGTGCAGCTGCTCCCTGCCCCAAAAGATCCCATCCCAATGCCAGGGTTGGCTTCCCCCGGGGACAGAGGGTGTGGGGCAGTGTGGCTGCGACCCACGAGGTGCAAATTCAGCCCTGGGCTGGGCCCTGCTTGGCCAAAAGCACCGCCGGGACCCGGCTTGGCTGGAAATGGCTCTGAAGGCAGAGAGGGGCAGAGCCCAGCGAGGTCCCACAGCCCTGCAGGGGACATGGGAGCACCGGGCAAGGAGGGGCCAGAGCTGGGTCCACTTCCCCAATTTGCCCACCCTGCCAGAAATCCCCGGCACGGAGGAAGAAGCCGATGTCTTCAGACGCCGGCACTCCTGCCAGCATTCATTTTCTAGCTGGCAGAGAAGGCCAGTGACAAAAGCTCTTGCCAGGAACAGTGGAGAGCAATTTCTGGGGTGGTTGATCTCCTATTCCAGGCAGCACCATGGCCACAGGTGGTGGAAAAAGCAATTACACTGCAAACACCACAGCTGGAGGGGAGCCCGAGCCCCCGGCAGTGCCCAGGCAGGGACGGAGCTGGTTGGCACGGCCGTGGTGACAGCATCCAGCTCCCAGCCCTGCAGCACAACAAATCACCCCGGTCTGGGGCAGGCCCCCGGGTGTGTGAAGGATCCAGCTGCTCCCACGGCCCGTAGGAGTCTGGAATTATGCACAGGGCTGGTTCTAGGAAGATTTTCCCCATGCACAACCCCTCTGCTTCCTGCTGCTTCTATTGGGAGGCTTCTGCTGCTGCTGTCACCGACAGAGCTGTGGGATTTCCATGGGGAGGGCTCCACTGGGGCTCTCCCCAGCTGGAAGGGGGCAGGATGTGGTGCAGGAGAGCAGAGATCGGGCTCCAGCCCGCAGCCCTGGGATGCAATCTGTGCCATCTGTTTGCCACAAACCCCCGGCTGCTCCTCGCTGCCCGTTTCGGGCACGAGCACAGCAGTTCTGTGCCACAGCTGAGGGCTGGTGGCAGCTTTGCTCCCAGCAAAAGCCCTGCAGGGACAGGCTCAGCACACAAGGGAGGAGGGGGTTTCCTTCCTGGCGTTGTAAAGACCAAGTCAGGACCTTGTTTGGGTTCATCCCTGCTGGGACCCGGCTGCCAAAGGCATTTGCAGGGTGTGAAGGAACACCCAGCCACCAGTACCTGAGACCCTCCTGCCCTGGGTCCCATGTGCAGAGGTCACTGAAATCCGAGTCTGGGGCTTTGTGAAGCCTCTGGAGGAGCCCCTGGAGGAGCCCCCTTCCAGTCCCACCCGTCCCCTTGTGCGAGGACTCAGGGAATGCAGCTGGAAGTGTCAGACCCTGCCAAAGAAGGAAGCTCCCATAAGATAAATCACCACAACAGGGACTGAGACCAGCACAGATGGCACAAAAGAAGGTGCTGATTCCAGGCCTAAACGGAGGTGAAGGTTTGGAATCAGCACACAGGGCAAAATTCCACTGTGGGAAAGGAAACCACTGCCCACCCCTGCCAGGCCAGGTTGTGGGAATGTCTGTGAGCACCCCTGGGGTACCTGGAACTGGGACTGTGTAAAGGTGGCACCTCCAGAAGAACAACTTGGGGGCCCCTGAGAAGAGCAGGGTGAGGAAGGACCAGCTGTGGGATCCATGGGGTGGTGACAGCTTCTGCTTAATCTCTCCCACTGTCCTCCTTTCCCCTCCCTTCTCTCTTCCTATTTCTTTCTATCCCTTTGCCTCCCATTTGGTGTTAAATAAAATCCCTTCTATTGACTTCGGCACGTGGTTTCCTTTGCACCTTAACCCGGCCAGAGGCACCTCTTAGGATCAGATCAAAACTTTGCTCCTTCATCTCCTCCCACCCCTGTCCCTGTCCTTGTCCCTGTCCCTGTCCCTGTCCCTGTCCCTATTCCTGCCCCTATCCCTGCCCCTATCCCTGTCCCTGTCCCTGTCCTTGCCCCTGTCCCCATC
>VZRR01003181.1:42797-54456 GCA_013398015.1 Oreocharis arfaki
CCTCTCCCCATCCCTGTCCCTGCCCCTGCCCCTGTCCCTGTCCCTGTCCCTGCCCCTGTCCCTGTCCCTGTCCCTGTCCCTCTGCCTGCTCAGGCTCCCCGTGGTCTTGTGACCCAAATGCTGAGGCCACTGACCTCCTTTTTCCTTTCTTGCTGCCCAGTTCAATATTTCCTCCTGGCCGAGGGGAAAATGGAGCAGCTTCCTTGGCTGATCTCAGAGCTAAGACAGCCGCACAGAGTAACTTCTTTGGAATGCCCAAAGCCTCCCAGAAATGGGATGTGAGCATCAGCAGGGGAGGCTGAGACAGCTTCTGGAATTTGTCCTGGTTTCCAGGCTGCTCTCAGTGCATTTCTGCCCAGGGCTCCATCCAGGGGAAAAGCAGGGGCTGAAATAATTCTGCATTTGGGGCAGAGTGACCAATGCCAGCTCCTGGTGGCCAAGGAGAGCTGGTGGCAGTTCTGGTGTCTCTCCAGGCCAGCTGGGCCGGGCTGGCAGGGGCACAGGGAGCAGCCTGAGGGAGGAGATCACTCCCCTCTTCTCCTGAGGTCACATCTGAGGTGCTGTGTCTGCTCTGGGGGCTGGAGCACGCTGGGGCTGTGCTGAGGGGAAGGCTCAGGGTGCTGAGATGCTTTGGTGGTAGGAACAGAATGCTGAGAGAGGCTCCTGCTGTTCCTGTGGGAGGTTTTGGGCTGGGTGGAGCTGGCTCTTGGTGGAGGTGCACTGCACAGGGCAGAGGTGACACTCACAGCCAGCAGGAGTCTCAATAAATGTGAGCAGAAATGGAAATTTCCAAATGAGGAACAGCCAGCCCTGAAGTAAAGGTGTGATCTCCATCCTTGGATGCTTGGAACTCGAGACCCTGAGCAACCTCCTCTGTCCTTGCTGGCATCCCTTCCTGAGCAGGGCTTGGACTGGAGACCCCTGGGAGTCCATCCTGGCACGAATTACTCCATGAATCTGTGGTGTGAAGACTGTCTAGGGAGAGGAATGATACTGGAGATCTGATCCCAGCAGGGCTGAGGCCACTGACCAAAGAGGAATCGCTTCCTTGGTCTCCTACCCCAGCTCTGTGCTTAATCTGCACCTTGGCTGCAGGAGATGAGGAATAACTGATTCATCCATAGAGGAAATTCAATTAAGCAGCAGCCCCAGCCTCGTGAATATTTAAAGGGCTGGAGATGTGCTGTGAAGGGCATTGGTTGGGCAGCTGTGCAGAAAATCCCTTGTAAGTCTTTAATAAAACTTTATGAGGCAAAGAGCAACAGAGCACCAAGGAGGGAGAGCTGCTCTCCTGCAGGAACGGGAGCAGAGCCCCTGACACCCCTGGGGCTGGGATGGAGGTCCCTGGATCTCACAGCTCCTGCCCCTGGAGAGCAGGGATCTCACAGCTCCTGACTGCAGAGAGCAGGGATCTCACAGCTCCTGCCCATGGAGAGCAGGGATCTCACAGCTCCTGCCCCTGGAGTGCAGGGATCTCACAGCTCCTGACTGCAGAGAGCAGGGATCTCACAGCTCCTGCCCATGGAGAGCAGGGATCTCACAGCTCCTGCCCGTGGAGAGCAGGGATCTCACAGCTCCTGCCCCTGGAGAGCAGGAATCTCCCAGCTCCCGGCTGCTGCTCCCCAGCTGGGTCTGGATTTTGGGCATTTTCATGCTGTAACTGAGGTAACACCTCGTGCTGGGTTAGGTCAGGGGACAGGACAGAGTCCAGACTGGGGCACGGTGGTTTTTGAGCTCTTCAGCAGCTCCTCACCAGCAGAGCCAGAGAAAACCCCTCGTCCATTGCAGCCTAAGGGTGGCCTTTATCTCCCAGCTCTGCTGGCCAGGGCTGCACAGATGGAGCAGGAGCTCCCCAGCGAGGGCAGGAGGGCAGCTCTGCAAGGACAACGCAGCAGGGCCTCCACTGTGCCCCTGCCAGCTCCAGCTCCTCCTCCCTGCCCGTGCCACCACCCAGAGACCCAGAGAAATCTGCCAAGGTGACCAGGGCTGGGACACCTCGAGAGCCAGGACACCTCCAGAGCCAGTGTGCTGCCTCTCTGGAGTGTCCAGGACAAGGACAGGACAAGGTTATAATTCCCAGGGCGCTTCCCCACCTCCCGAGGCAGAGCCAAGGCTTTGTTCCAGCCTGGGCTTCCAGGACAGCTGCATTTCTTGCCCAAGTGAGATTTGCTGTCAGTGAAGAAGGTTCCACCACGCTCCAAGAGCAGAGCTGTCTGCTGGAATGCTCATCCCAGCAATCCGAGGCTCAGAATTTGATATGACAAAGTTCAAATGAGCTGTCTTGTTCCTTCCCAGAAACGCCATGGTGCATGAAGTTCTGCCTGTGTTCATCCAGACCCACTGGTAGATCTCTCTGTCAAAGTCTAACTTTGGAGAAGAATCCTTTGGGATGAAAGGCACTGAATAATATCATTATTATGTATCTGCTCCTGAAATTAATATCAGGTGCTCCAGCACTTTGGAGAATTTTGCTGTATTGGCCTTTGAAGAATCATCTCCAGGGCAAATCCTTCTCCAGCTGAAATCTAGGATTTAACACACGGACGCTGCCCTTTGCTGGAGGCAGGAATGTCTAGGAAATGGGCCTTGAAGCAATAAGTAAATGCAGCAGTTCCTCCTGGTGTGCAGCTGCTGAAGCAGTGAAAGACAGAGAAATATGAAGGACAGGCTGCTGTAACATATGAGCTCTGTCAACAAAAGAAATGTCATGTCAGCCTTGGATGAACACCCTCAAATCAACAGCGGACATTGGATTGACTCAGCCGGTGTCAGGATGTCCTATTAAGAGATGGATGACTTCAGAGGGAGAATTTCTCAATCCATTTATATGAAGAATTCGCCTCTAAATTCAAAAGGAGGTTCTCAGCAGAATTGCTTTAAAATTTATTACCCAGCATCTGTATCTCTTTTGTTTCCCTGGTGAGGCAGAGGCAGGGAGGTGAAATATTCCCAGAGTGTGTCTGGACCTCACGCTCCCGCCCAGACCCTCCACACTCCCTGCTGTGGGACCCATCATTCTTCTCCCTCCCTGTCCCTGCACTTCCTCAGCTTCAGCCGCTATGACCCGAGGCCGGATCATCATTCACCTAACGGGTTTGGGCTCCAGACTGCTCTGGGCAGAGGCTTTGGGAGCTGCCAATCCTTGGCCCAGGGTGGTTTTTCTGTCCCGAAAGCTGCAATCAGGAGGAAATAATCTGCACTGGCAGACTGGGAAGGAGGGTTGGGAAGTGCCAGCTGTCTCTGACCCCTTGGATTTTCACCTGTGCTCTTTATTTCTTCCCGGGCCACCGGGTTGGTTTTCCACTCTTCCGCTGGGGATATCCAGCAGCGACTAAAGGAAACAGGCTGAGTTCAAACGGCATCCAAACACCTAAATTTAGGCATCAGTGGCATTCCTCCATCCTCGTTTTAACCCCTTGAGAGCTGGGCTGGCAGCAGTCCCGGCGATCCCTGCAGGAACGGGTGTGCACAGTGAGGAAACCCTGCAGAGCCCAGGGAAGGCTCGAACAACATCTCCCACCTGGACAGGAGAGGCACCAGGGAGTCACTGAGGGCTCATCCGAGCTGGGGGAGACCTTGGCTGGTGTCCTTGTGAGGGTTTAACCTTGGGATGGGGGTGGCAGCATTCCCTGGTCCTTTCCATGGGATAATCGGTGCTCCTGGCACCCAGGGAAGGCCCTTCACCAGCTGAATGCAGCTGGGGGTGGTGGGGAGGAGAGGATAGGCACACCTGGGCTTTTGACCTTCCCAGGGAATATTCCAAGTGCCTGTGAGTGGAACCACTCCAGAAGGGCAGCTCTTGTCCCTCTGAGCTCCTTTCCCAGCAGTCAATCCCAGACCATTCATTCCCAGTGCCTCATTCGCCAGCTGCAGCCTCAGCACAACCTGGTGTGGGATCAGCACGCCCTGGTCTCGTGGCCACATCCAGTTTTCCTGACTTTCCTTGTTTTTGGGCCATCACATGGTGGGATCTCAGCTGGACTTCCACAGGAAACTTCTGGTGTGGGGGTTTTGCCAGCAAGTGCTGGGCACTGCCCCCTGCCATTCCTGATGGATTTGTTTTGTGTGTTCACCCAAACCCTGGTGCCTCTGACCTGTGTGGGGTCTTTTCATCTAGGGATGGCTTTAAGAAGGGCTGCCCCAAATCCCCCTCAGCATCAGCAATGCTCTGTGAGTTTGTCAGTTTCTCAGAGGCTGCTTAAGATTTCAGCCTAACCGGTTTTAAGTCAGGTTTAGAAGCTGTGAACGCAACTCTCTCATCTGCATAATCTCTGGATTGTTATTCCTGTACTGAAAACTGAAAACTTCTGCTGTCAGGGCTGTCAGAGCTGGTGGTTGTCCCCTGAGTGAAGACTGTTGTGAAGAATTCATGGACCACTGCACTCATCATCAGTGGTACCCCGACAAAAATAGAGGAGAATGCTAAAGGGACATCCTTCGGGCTTGGTTTGTGCCCAGGCAGGGATGATCACCCGTGTGATGTGGGACCTGGGACCTCCATAAATTCATGGCTGTGGCCAGAAGCTGCACAGATCTCGAGGCACCTCTTCCAGCTCCTTCCTGTCTGTGCTGTCTCCAGCTGGCTGCGAACTTGCAGCTTTATGTTTCGTTTTCAGGGAAAAGATAATCGTGCTTTTTAAAGGTTGTATGCCAACCATCCCTCTTTCCCCCGCTCCTCGGGCTGCCCTTGTTCTCTCACCAGTGTGAGAGGAAGAGGGAGTGCTTCGTTTCACCACCCTGGGAGCTGGGACTGGGCAGATGTGCGACTGAACCCGGTGTCCTCGGTCAGATCTTTCCACGCTTTGGCGTTTCTCAGCCTTGTTTTTGCTGCTCTCAGTGAAGGCAGCCCCTCCCCGGAGCTGGGCACCACCACGGGCCTGGTTCCTCCTCCTGCTCTGCCCCACAGAGCCCGGGGGGCTGCAGGCTGTGTGAGGGGCAGCGATGGGCACAGCCCGGTGCCACGCCGTCGGGAGGGCGGCTGGAGGCACAGCTGGCTCCCAGAGCCCTCCCGCTGCCCGTGCCCCGTCCGTGCTCAGCGGCACCCGGGCCCTGCCCGTGGTCACTGCTGCGGGCACTGCTCACACCCACGGGTGTCCCTCCTGTCCTCTGCCCCCGGGGAGGGGCTCTAAGGGTTAAGGAGGATGTCCAGGCACTCCTCTAAGGGTTCAGAAAGGTGTCCAGGCACTCCTGTAAAGGCTCAGAAAGGTGTCCAGGCACTCCTGTAAAGGCTCAGAAAGGTGTCCAGGCACTCCTGTAAAGGTTCAGAAAGGTGTCCAGGCACTCCTGTAAAGGCTCAGAAAGGTGTCCAGGCACCCTGTAAAGGTTCAGAAAGGTGTCCAGGCACTCCTGTAAAGGTTCAGAAAGGTGTCCAGGCACACCTCTAAAGGGCTCAGCTTCCAGCCTCCCATTCCATGGCTGAGCACGCGGTTTGCTCAGGTCAGGGCACAGTGCTGGCACTTCATGGATAATCACGGGATGGTTTGGGTTGGAAGGGACCTTAAAGCCCATCCAGTGCCACCCCTGCCATGGCAGGGACACCTCCCACTGTCCCAGGGTGCTCCAAACCCCGTCCAGCCTGGTCTTGGGCACTGCCAGGGATCCAGGGGCAGCCACAGCTGCTCTGGGTGCTCTGTTGTTCATGACCACACAGGAACTTGTCACTCACAGCATCAACCACCCCAAAAGCTCTCCTGGGGCTTGGGGGCTGTTTTGGGGGTGTGAGACCCCCAGGAAAGCAGAGGGGGTGGCAGGGGATGGGGTCCTGGGTGTGTCATCACCCTGTCCCTACTGCCCCCCAGCCCACTGCCTTGGTTTGGGGATTCTCTCCTGCACCAGAGATGTTACTGGGATTTGTTCCCACAGGAAAAGGAGAAACTGGAGCTGCTCCAGGTCAGAGAATGGGGTTTTGTTACTGTTCAGTTACTCCTTGAGTTGGTGGAGAAGCATGGAGGGAGCGCCAGGACAGCCCTGGGCAGAGGGTGTGGGGTGGACACTGGGCCCCTCTGTCCGGCCCTTCCCCTTTTCCCCTCCCTTCTCCGAGGATGTGACTGTGGAGTGCAGGAAGGAAGCACAGACAGCAGCTACTCAAGGGAAATAAAGTGAAACCTAAAGCCACAGAGATGCTGATGGCAATTAATGTGTGCTAGAAGTTCTGAACTGGAGATCGCTGTCCCGCCAGAGCACCTGGGAAAATCTGTGGCTGGCACAACAAAGGGATTAAAAAAAAGCATAAATTCAGATGAACACAAAGAAATCAATCTGCTCTGAATCTGGGAAGAAGCGGGGTGAATAGTACATGGGGAGGATGAATTATTTTCCAGTCCTTCGACAGGGAGGGATGATGTTAAACAATATTTGTCATCAGGGAAAATATTTCTATGACAAGCATAGAAAAACCTGTGCTGAGGAGCCCAGAAAGGGAGATCCCTGAGGGTCAGGAGGATGTTAAAGCCCAAATTCCAGAGGGGCTTGGGAGATTGACCCCAGCCATGGGAACACTGGAGAAGCTGAGGTGGGATTCTGCCAAAAAGGGACTATATTTAACACCAGTCAGCAACCTCGGGGAAAGTAGGTCTCATCTGACTAACCTGAGCTCTTCTATTTTTAATGGCATGCAAAACAGATTGGTAATGATATCTACAGAGGTGTGGTGAAATATTTCATAACACCAGGATGGCAAAACAGCTCATTCCAGGATGAATAAAGCCCGGCTGAGGGAATGAGGGATCCAGCACCCTCTGGAACAGCTGAAACATTGATTTTTGCTCATGTAACCAAACAACCCGGGCTAACCACAGAGCTGCTTCTTTCAGAGCTTGTTTACCACACAATTCCAGTTTGGAGTTAGTTGTACTTTTCTTTAATACCTGCTTTGCAGCAATATCAAAAATTGTCCTGCATTTCCTCTGTGGTAGTTATCTCCTTCCCTGGAAGTGAATTCTCCCTTATCACGAGAACATTTTCCTTTAGTTCTGCCCCCTCTTCATCTCCCAGTTCCCTTGCTTTGGGAGGTTATGTCCTTAGCAGTAGAATTTCTGTTGGAGAGGCCCAGGGCAGGATTCATCTGAGAGATTTTGATGTCTTCAGTGCAAATATTCACATCTGAGCCGGGCCAGGTTCCCTTTCTAGCGGCCAGAAGCAGCTGCAGGTGTTCCATGCACATCCTCTCGTGCTGGGGTGGGTGTCTGTGCTGTGCTGGGGCAGCTGGGTCGTGCTCCACGAGGCTCTGCTCTCCCCTGCTTGCTGAGAAACTCCGGGATAACAAACTCTGATGTTGCTTCCCACGACAAATCCCCCCTCTCTGTGAAGGAAACAGCTCTGAAAGGAGGATTTGCTTCCCAAAACAATTGCCAAATTATCCACGCAAGATTTTGGTTTCCCTCCCAGTGTCCCGCAGCAGAAATGATTTTCGGACTGTCTGATCTGGGTTTTAGATCTCTCCAGCCTGGCTGGGCTTTCTGATCCGTGGTTCTTGCACTTGGGAGGAGCAGTGGGAAGTCCCAGTCCCTGCTCAGAGCTGGAATGGGAATAAAGACCGAACACCCAATGAATCGTGGCCTGATCCCTCGGCACTGGTAGAGCCTGGAAGGTTCCTGAACAGCATTTTGTTCCTTCCTTCCTCCTTTGTCGTTTCTTTCTGCCTGGGGATCTTCATTCCTTCAGGATTTTGTAAAATAATTGTGGTTTTTTTGGGGTTTTTTTAGCAGGGATGGTGCTCCTGTCCAAAAACTGACGCTGTCTTTTGCAAAAAAAAAAAATATATATATATATATAACAATAATCCTTTCTTTAGCTTCTCTCAAATTGTTTGTTGTTGTCCCGTCCTTGGAATATCCTCTCTTGATTTCCCTCTGCACACTCCTTGCGTTTTGGCAGCTCAGTCCCCTGCAGCTTCCTCCTCTTTCCCTCAGAGTCCAGCCAACAATCTCACACCGCCTTGCCACCAGGAAACTCTTGTGCTTTTGGTAAATTCAGGTGAAATCCACTTTTCTGGGGTTGGATCCCCGCCGTGATTCCCTCAAATTCAGGACTCCACGGAACTGGGCCTCACTCCGGGCTCTGCTCCTCCCAACTTTCCAGCTCCTCACGGATGTTTGTCTTCACTCTGCTCTTCTCCACCCCAAGCGAGGTTTGTTCCTTTTCCAGGAGTCTGCACTGACCTTCAGGAAGGACAAACTCTCCCCTGAATTTCTTCCAATTATTTGGCACCGTCCTGGAAAGCCTCAGCTGTGCTTGCACCCTGAGCTTCTCCCTGTGCTCTGCTCTCACCTCCCTTCCCCTATCCCCTTTATTTTGGGGGCATTTCCCCCTTTTCTACATTGATTTTTCCCCTTTTCTACTTTGATTTTCCCATTTTCCACTTTGATTTTCCCCTTTTCTACTTTGATTTTGCCCTTTTCTACTTTAGTTTTTCCCCTTTTCTACTTTGATTTTCCCATTTTCCACTTTGATTTTTCCCCTTTTCTACTTTGATTTTCCCATTTTCTACTTTATTTTGCCCTTTTCTTTGATTTTTCCCATTTTCCACTTCGATTTTTGCCATTTTCCACTTCGATTTTTCCCCTTTTCCACTTTGATTTTTCCCCTTTTCCACTTTGATTTTTCCCCTTTTCCACTTTGATTTTTCCATTTTCTACTTTATTTTGCCCTTTTCTTTGATTTTTCCCTTTTCCACTTAGATTTTTCCCCTTTTCCACTTCGATTTTTCCCATTTCCCACTTCGATTTTTCCCTTTTCTGCTTTGATTTTTGCCCTTTCCTACTTTCCTTCCCGCGCCACGGTGGGGCCTGGGTGAAGGTTGAAAACTTGACTCCAACAGGAGAAGGAGGAATTCGCGAGGGAATGAGAAATCCCCGATGGACTGAAGATGCTCTGATGGAACGGGAGGCCCGAGCATCCCAGATTTTTTTTTAGGGAAATCAGATCCTTTGCAGTGAGAAGCTCTGGAGGTCCTTGATTCGAGGATGATCACTATTTCCCTCCTCAATTCCATAACTTTTAGGGGGTGTGAGTAAAAATCCTCATGAACTCTTCCACCCCACAGCACTGCCATGATCCCGACACTTTGTGTGTGTTTATTTGAGCAGTTATGGAGCTTAACACAAATTTATTGGGATTTTTATTCTGCAGATTTCTTTCACACCCAGCTATGCGTTTTTAATTGACAATTTGTCCCAAGCCCGCTCGAATACCAATTAAAATTCAATCAAAATACACTAAACTAGCATTGTTAAATGGACTTTAAATTAAGTATATGCAGGGAAAAGTCTATCTAAACTCGCTCTGCACGAAAAAATTTATCCAAAAATTGCTGGTTTGGGCCAGAACTCCCAGCCCTGCTGCTTCTGGTGGGCCTGGGATGGGGCTGAAGGGTCTGCACATCCCAGAGGCTTTCCAAAGTCCTTCAATGCCGTGTCTGACTCGTGCCAGGGCATTGTGCTTTCCAAAATTCTGGGGATGGAGCGTTTTCCATGCTATAAATTATCAGCTTGGTCAAACAAAATTCTGGCCAGCACCAGCTCGCCTCAGCACAGCCCCGAAGCTGCTGGAGTGGGAAATTCTCTGCTGCAGGAAATGGATTTTAGGAAGTTGTAAGGAATGGGAGCAAATGAAGGATTTGGCTCAGAATTCCCGAGCTCTGCCAGCAGAGTTTCCCTCCCACAAAAACCCCGAAGCTTTCACCCAGATCTGCTCAGGAAGGGCTGCAAACGGTGTCCTGAGAGGATTTATTTATTGGGAACACCTTTCACCCTCCATTTTTCACGTTCTTTGGGAGCTGGGAAAGAAGGAAAAGCTTTGAAGGAGATACCTTCAGAAATCCTGCTGGATAATTCTGGTGCTTAATTAGATGTTCATGGCTTTTCCTCAGCGCAGCCACCTGTGCTCTTTATCAAACGAGAAGCCTCTTCCAAGAGGTCAGTTTGGGAACTCCTTGTAATAAAGATGAATATTTGTGTAATAAAACCGGTGTGTCTGTGTCCTGTGAGGGAAATACTCGGTGTGGGAGTTTAGCAAGGTCACTTGGTGCTGCAAGTGCTGCTAAAACAGGAATTCATCGCTGTGTAAACATTAGTTACATTAATTGGGGAATTAGTTATCTGACAGAGCTCGAGCAATTCTCTTTCCGAACTCAGGGAGAGCGGAGAAACCCCTGAAAAGATAATTGAGATGAGACAATGCCTCCTTTACAGATCATTCACCGTTTAAACTCATTTAAATAATTAATTGGGCTCCGAAAGATCGTTCTGAGAGCTGCTGAACTCTGAGGACCTAACTCAAGGCAGAGCATCAAAGGGCTGTTCAGGTCTTATGGAAGTGGAGGTAGAGCTCAGGAAACAGCATGAACACGGGAAAAGGCCCATCTGAATGGCATTCCAGGCATTTCTTGCAGAAACACCTCCAGGAATGATGGGGAGGCAATGCAAACAGCGACAGGAGGCATTTCCAGCTCCTGGCTCGGAGTTGTGCCCTCAGACACGCGTGGAGAAGGAGCAAGAACCTCTCTGGAGCTGAACGTGGCAAATTCCAGAGCATCCCTGAGCCTCTGGAACGGGCACCATGTCCTGCCCAGCCCTGGGAGGGCTCAGGCACCGGGCAAACTTCACCTCCTGAACCTTCCAGCTCAGGGCCAGAGGTTGGGGAGCGCCTGGGAATTTGTGCCCCGTTGGTTGGAGAGGTTTCATTGGGATGTCACCGTCCATGGAGCTGGCAGCTCCCTGTGGCACCAATTCCTTGGGCAGGGAAGGGGCTGGGCTTCCCTCTGGAGAAGGGGAGGCTGAAGGAGCCTCCTGGAAGTTCCTCCCAGGTGGTGACAGCGAGGACAGAGCTGGGGGGACGGGAGGGGACAGGGATGGAGGGGATGGAGGGCAGCCAGGGGATGGCTTCACCACGACAGTGGCTCAAGGTGGGGAGGGTTTCAGAGGCTCAGTGTAACCCCTCTCCATCCTTTGGAGTTTTCCAGATCCCAACCTAATCCATTTCCTGACCTGAGGCCCGCCCTGCTCGGAGTGGGATGGGGACTGGAGGCTCCCGTGGTCCCTCACCAACATTCCCAAGTTTCTGTGATCCTCTCTCAGGCACTGGAACACTCCGTGCCCACCCATCAGGGCTCCCTTTCCCAGCTGCAATTCTGTGCTCTCCATACTCCAGGCTGACCATGGAAATCGGGGCCAAATCTGGGGAGAGAGGGAAAGATTTCTGCTTCTCCTCAGCACCCAGAAGCACCGAGGCACAGAACGAAGAGGGTCAGCTTCCCAAACAGTGACCGAACCCAGCAGTCCTGCTTTGCCTGGGAAACAAACCCCTGCTGCCAAAAGAAACGGGATCCAGCTCTCCTGACTTGTGAAGGATACAGCACGAGCTGCATCGTGCACCCCAAATTCCTCATCACAATCAGCTTCATTCTGATTGATTGCAGCTGTGCAACTTTGTGGCCATCGCTTCACGATGTCACCAGAAACCCAGCCTGGGCCAAGGCTTGGCTCTGCATCTTCCTTCAGCATGCTGGGGAGCTCCTGGCTGGTGGAAAGGCAGTGAACAGCCTTCCAGAGTGAAATTTCCAAGGAATGGGCAAGAAGAAGTCTCCTGAGGAGGAGCAGCCTTGGCTGGGAGCTGCTGGACTTGGGAGAGACATCCCGTCCTACCCCATCCCATCCCATCC
>VZRR01003184.1:6529-59225 GCA_013398015.1 Oreocharis arfaki
AGGATCCAGCCGGGATGAGAGGCAGGATCCAGCCGGGATGAGAGGCAGGATCCAGCCCAGATGAGAGGTGGCCAGGCCTGACAGAGAGCTGGGGCTGCCACATCCCAAAAATCAGATCTCTCCTGGTGTCCCTCGGATCCAGCCCCTGCCGGTGCCTGTTGGCCCTGCCACCCATTTTTAATTTTCTAGGATATAAATCTCCTTTGTGACATGAGAGCTGTTATCACCAGGGGCTAAAACGCACCAAATAAACCCAAATAAAGCAGTTGAAAGGTTCATTCTGCTCCTAAAAAAAGAGTTCCTATAATTCCCATTACTGTCATTCCGAGTTAAGTATGGAGGATGCACAGGAAAGGAATTCTAGAACTTAAAAATAACATTTTTACTACGGAAATGAATATAAAATTATCAAATTTGTGTTTTAAAATGTATTTATTTTAAAATACATTTTAAAATATATTAATTTAAAAATATATCCCCCTTTTAATTCTGAAGGGACTCAGTTACATAAAACATTTTCCCAGTGTTTCTTTAGTTAAAAGGTGAATTTAGAAAAATATTTCTACCTAAATAAATAACTGTAATTATGTAATATGCACTTCTATAAATATAAACAGGCATTTATAAATACCTCCTGTGCAAGTAGATAAATACATACATTTATAAATACAAACATGGACGTATAAATACATGAACACCCAAACCAGACAGAAATTTCAATATGTAAACAAGCAAACATAGCTTAATATACCAAATCCAGGGATATTTCCGTATGCAAACATAAATAAACATAGAAAATATAAATGGAGATATTTAAACACGGGAAGGAGCTGCTCTAAACGCAGGTATTCGGCTTAGATTTTGTGGTTTGCTTTCTTTTCAAGCACTTCCTGCTCTGTGGGCAGGAGCATCCCAGTGCCAGCCCTGGGTGGGTCGTGGGGCATCGATGCCATTCCAGAAGGGATTTGCTCTGTGCAGCAGGAATTGCCTCTCGGTGTGAGGAAGGTGAAAAATCCTTCAGCTCCCTCTGGAAGTGTCCCAGCCCTTGGCAGGGGTGGAACTGGGGGATATTTAAGGTCCTTCCCAGTCCAAACCAGTCTGGGATTCCGGGATCCCTTTTATCTAGGGAATTTAGAGTGGGAGGAGTGAGGAGGGAGGCGCTGATAAGGGAATGAGGAATGCTGGGGGTGCCAGACACCGCGGGATCGTCTGGTGCTGAGGGGGGCAGGGTGGAGGGGGGATCCCTAAGGGAAGTGTTCAACCTGAACAGAAGGAATGTGGGATCATCACAGAGCCAGGGAATGGTTTGGGATGGAGGGGCCCCTAAATCCCATCCAGTGCCACCCCTGCCATGGCAGGGACACCTCCCACTGTCCCAGGCTGCTCCCAGCCCTGTCCAGCCTGGCCTTGGGCACTGCCAGGGATCCAGGGGCAGCCACAGCTGCTCTGGACCTCCCCACCCTCCCAGGGAAAAATTCCTTCCCAATATCCCATCCATCCCTGCCCTCTGGCAGTGGGAAGCCATTCCCTGTGTCCTGTCACTGGGGCCAATTAAATTCTATGTTCTCTGGCATTTTCTTGGAATGCAGCTCCGTGTGAGGGTGAATCCATTCACTCCGTGAGAGGGGAGTCTCTTATTCCTGGGGAGTCCCTGAGGAGCTGTCCCTGAGGGTCCCCACGGCCCCACATTCCCAGATCCCTGTGTCCTGCTCCGTGTGCCCGGGTGGGTGCTGGGAGCGGCTCCAGCCCTCCGTGGGCAACGCACGAGTCCTTTCCCATGGAAATCATGGAAATGAGGGACTGAAGCAGCCTGGCTCCAAATGCCACATACATTCACAAAGCAGGGAATGAATATGCGTGGAATTAATCTGGGCTCCCGTTCCAGCAGCAGGAGCGGGGCCGGGCACTGTGCTCACTGTGCCAGGATATCCTGGATAAAGTGCTCTCCTTGGAGCTGTGCCAGGAGGGGTTTAGGGTGGAGATCAGGAAAGGTTCTGTCCCCAGAGGGTGCTGGGCACTGCCCAGGCTCCCCAGGGAATGGGCACGGCCCCGAGGCTGCCAGAGCTCCAGGAGCGTTTGGGCAGCGCTGCCAGGGATGCCCAAGGTGGAGGTGTTGGGGTGTCTGGGCAGGGCAGGGGTTGGGTCCATGATCCTTGTGAGTCCCTTCCAACCCAGGATATTCCATGATTCTGTCATCTGTGCTTGCCAGGAATGGGACTCAGCCTCCCAGGAGCCCCAGCTGAAGATCCAAAGCCCAATTCCCATCTCCAGGCATTCTCCTGGATGGCTTCATTAGCCCAGGGAAGGGTTTGGTGGCAGGAATTGTTGGACTTGGAGTGGTGGTTCCATGATGGATCACCTGTGGCAGCGGGAACATCCGTGCTCTGGAAAGGGGAGCTGATGGGATGGAATGGGATGGGATGGGATGGGATGGAATGGAATGGAGTGGAGTGGAATGGAATGGAATGGAATGGAATGGAATGGAATGGAGTGGAATGGAGTGGAATGGAATGGAGTGGAATGGAATGGAATGGAATGGAGGGAGCAGGAGCGATTGCAGGGGCAGCCACATGCATGTCTGCAGGGAGAAATGTCCAGGAAGGAGGTGGAGGAGCAGGGATTCCTCATTCCTGCTGGACTACAGGATGGGAGCAGCACTGGGATAATGATTGGAGCTGGAGCAGGGGGGGCTCTTTCTTACTTTCGAGGAAGAAATGAAAGAAAAAAATTAAAAAGAGGAGTAAAAAGACCAAAGGAATTTCCAGGAATGGCTCCAGGTCTGTGTTCCTGCTCTCCCTCAGTGAGATGGGATTTCCTACAGACAACCGAACTTCCAGGTTTTTAATGAGGCCACTGAACACTGAATAACCCCTGAGAGGATCTGGGGGTGCAGAGAGAGAGAAACCTCGTGTGCTGATACACTGGTGCGAAATATCCCGTGGAACAGCTGGAATGTGGGTTTGGGATCCCTTCCCAAAGCAGTGAGCACAGCTGAGGCCATCCTTGGGTTTCTAAGTTGAGCACAAAAGGTAAAACCATGGTTTAAGTCTTGTCACTGCTGCAGAATTCCCTGAGAATTCCTTTGTGCCTCTTTCCTGCAGCCAGCCCAGCAGCAGGCAGAATTCCTGCCCTGGAAGTGTCCCAGGCCAGGCTGGACGGGGCTTGGAGCAGCCTGGGATGGTGGAAGGTGTCCCTGCCATGGAATGGGATGGGACTGGATGGGATTTAAGGTCCCTCCCAACCCAACCATTCCATAATTCCAGCATCCTCTGACAGTAAATTCCGAACCAACAGGAAAATCCTTTCCTAAAATTCCTTTTAGGAGAGAGACACCACGATGTGATTAAAATGCTCAGAGTGTAATTGCATTTACACATTTAAAACGTGGCATTAAAGGGGTTTTAATTGAGATCCAGCCAGTGCCTCTCCCAGGAGCAGAGATCCCGGTTTTCCCTGGCTGCAGGCAGTGGAATTCTGCCTTCCTTTCCTCAAACAGGGGCCCAATGCCCCCTCAGAGAGTATCCAGAGGGAGGCCCTGGTGTTATTTAGGGGTGGCTGTGCACTTTTCCCAGTTTTTAGCAGCTTGGTAGCTCCTGAATGGACACCCAGGGACTGATTTCCAAGCTGGGCTTTGACCTCTGCCCATAAACCCCACGTTTAGCTCTCCTGACAGAGACGTTTTTACGGGCAAGTTGGGTAATTAAGAATTTAATCACCCTGCCTCCAGTGAAGAGGAAGTTTTCTTCGAAGGAAAAAAGCAAAGTTGAAAAGTTTCGTTCCAGAGAGCAATTTGCAGGATTGATAGAGAATGAAAGGATTTGTTTGCCTTGAAAAACAAAAAAACTGTATGGGAAATCCATTGGAAGTCATTTAGGTATCCAGGAGGAATATTTCCTGCAGGAAATGCAGGAATGACCTTGTTTCACCCCAAAACACAAACATCTGTCGGGCATTTCATAGGCCCAGCTCAGCCAGTGCTGGTTTCAAACCTTCAGACTCGGAATTACTTCGATTGTTGGAACTATCACTGAGATTCCAGTGCCTTGCTGGGGTTAAAATCATGGAATTGTTTAGGTTGGAAAAGCCCTGTAAGACAATCAAGTTCCTCCAGCGCCGCCCACGTCCCCAAGTGCCCAAAATTCTGCACATTTCCCCCAAGTTTTGAGTGTTGCTGTTGGAAATGAAGTGGGATTTTGCTTTTCCAGTAGTTTGTGTTTGATTTAGTGGGAAATCCATGATATTACAGAGAGTTCAGTGCCCTTTATTCCGGAGGGCAGCTGTCCCAAAGCTGGTTTTGCAGAACAGGAGGCGGGATGGGGAAAGGGAAAAGGCCCCTGCTGAGAGCACAGCTGTGCAGGAGGAAGGAACTGGAATATTCCAGAGGGGATGCGTGGCTGTCACATCCTCACGTGGGACTGGGGAGCTGCAGTTCCTGGGCCACAAATGCAAATCCAGGCTCTTCTCCAGTTCGCAGGGAACGTTTGGGCAGTTTCACAGATAATTGGGATATCACCGTGTAGGTGTGAGCTCCTGGCAGGTCCTCGGGGCTCAGGATGGGAATTCGGTCAGGAATATCCCTTTCCTTGCTGCTCTTTGCTCCATGCAGGTTCATCCCAAAGGCCGGGTTTATCCCGGGGGTTTTGGGTCAGGCTGTTCCGTGCTGGATCCATCCATGGGCCCCACGGCACCGGGCTGTCCTTGGGTTTCTCCCTGCACTACAGCTCTGGGGGAGAAACGATTTGCAGAGAGTGTGAGTAAGACACCCAAAAAGTGTGGGGGGGAAAAAGTGATTCCCTATTATTAGTAATGAGTTATGTAAGGAATCCTTGGTTACGAAAGAACGGGACCCTGCCACATTTAGAGATCTGCTGCAATTCCTGGTGCTCTCCAGCGAATCCCATCTGTGCTTCTCACTCCATCCATGCTTCTGCAGCAGAAAACATTCCCTGGGTGCCCTGGGAATCACCGGGAACGGGCAACCACAGCCTTGGCGTCGCTGGGAAGCGATCCCTGCCCTGTGCTTGCCCCAAAAAGCTGCCAGCCAGGGTTAGGGATTAAAAAGTTCGTTCTGGAAAGGAAATGTTTTGCCTTCGGCCCTTTGGAATATCTTCCCCAACAAAATCCATGTTCCGTGTAAGGAGTTTGAGGATGACGTGCCGTGTTTGCAGGCCGGATGTGCCCGCGGGTGTTTGGTGTTCCGAGGGGGAGAAAACCTTTCCTTAGGATGCCATTGGAATTATGTGCTCCGAACAGGCACTGGGGATAGCCAGAGGATGGATTTCACCTCAGTAATTGTGGCCTTAACACGGTTTTAAGTGGAAATCAGTGAAGTCCTTGTGGGTTAACGAGGTGCTGATTGTTGAAGGTGCTGGGGAAGAGGGATAAGAAAAAGGGAATCAGTGTTCCTTAGACCACGTTCAGGGATATTTATAGCCAAGAATAGCCAGGACTCAGGATTTTATATTTAAATCCAGCTGCTACCTGCAGCAAGAGCTCCTCGATCACTTATCTCACCTTTAGTGGACAAACTGATTGTGCTGTCTGCTTGGTTTTATCCCTTCCCTCATAAAAACTTCAGGGAAAGCTGGAACTGCTCCGCTGTTCCCCCGGACCTGGGGGTTACTCGTGTGAGGCTGAATTCCTGCTGCTGCATCTGTTCCTCTCTGCTTTACAGCCACAACAGCAGCAATACCCGTAATTAAGCAGGCTGAATAATTTCCAGGATATCCACACACTTTTAGTTGTTTATAAATCGGCTGCATGAAGCGCTTGATCGATATTTTTTTTCTTCTTCCCAAGATTGGTTCTGGATAATTTGGTTTGTTGTTGATTTGTGTTGGTTTTTGGTTTGTTGTTTTTTTTTTTTTTTAAGTTTGGAGTTTTTACAACCGAGGACCAAGGAAAAATCACTTCTTGTTTTCAGGTGTTGTTAGAGGAGCTTCGAACATTCCGGGAGCTGGTGCGGAACAGGGAGGTGTGGCAGCGAATGATTCTGGATTAAATTGTTCCTCTTCCCACGTTTGTGAGGGAGAATTCCGCACTGTGCCATGCACAGATCTTTTGTGTCCTTGGTGGACTTTATTCCTTGGTTTTCAGAGCGCTCCCGCCTCCCATCGAGCTGACCGCTGAGGGCTGGGTCACATTGTGCTCACAAAAATGGGCAAAGCCGAGGTTGGGAGGGCAGCTTATTTCGGGCACTCCTCCCCTCTGAAGTGCTCGGCTTCCCGGCCATTTCCAGCTCCTCTGGAAGCCGTTCTGTGGGACACCGAGGAGCACAAAGTGTGCGCTCCCCCCTCACAGTGCGAGCGGGGCCGAGCAGCCCAGCCCTGAGCTCCCGGGCTGATTTTCAAGTGCTTTCAAATATTCCTGTCCCCGGCCCTATAAATATTATTTAAAAGCCTTTCTGAGAGCACTTTCGCCCCGAGGGTGCTGCACAAAGCGCCAGTGTTCCGGGGGATGATGCGGACAGGGCTTTTAGACGGCACTGCTGTCCTTGCTGGCTTTCTTCTCCAGCCCTGAATAAAACCATTGCTGCCGCGGGCTTTTTCTGTGCCTCCTCTGAGCCCTCCCCTTGTCCCGGGCCGTGTCTGACGGGGCTCTGGGTGCCTGGTGCCGCCTGCCCCGTGCAGCTGCCGGGGGCTGGGGTTAAACCATGCGAGGACAACGAGTGAACAGGAGCCGCTGTTCAGCCAGCTCGGCTTGGGGACATTTCTCCCTTTTTCTCCCCGATCCATCTGCTCTTTCTGGGTCACGCTTGTCCCCGCTATTTGTGGCACTGCCTCATTCCCAATATCCCCGCTTTTCCTCCGGTGGTCGTGGCTGCTCCTGACAGAATCCTCCCATGCCTTCCTCTGGGGAAGGTGCAGGAGGCACAGCCTGAACATCCTCCTTGCAGGAGAGATTTGGTTGCCTGGAAACTACAGCTGAGCCAACTGGAATTTCAGTTCCGAGGGAAATTCTGGGGGTGCTTGCTTTTTTCCCCTTTCTTTTGGGCTGGAACAAAGGCTGCAGAATTCCTTCCGAACTGACCCAGGAGTGCTCGGTGGAGGCATTTCAGTGCCGTCGGATGCAGGTCCTGAGTTCAGAGGCTGGTGGAGGACACAGAACATTTGCATGAGGAGGGGTTCCCGTGTTCTGTCCCAGAAAGGTTCAAATGGATTTTCTGGAGCTGATTGGAAGCTTTGACACCTCCCACTTGGGAACCAAAACTCTTGCAGGAAAATGTTTGCACGGCAAGTTGTGGTTTTTGGCAAAATACTGTTCTCACTTCAGAACTCCATGGCTGGGAGATTTTAGGGGCTTCCAGTTGTTCCTCCAAGCCCAGCTTTGGGCTTTCTGTTCGTGCTGAAGCCAGTCCAGTGATTTTTTTGTTTAAATGCTGGCCTGTTTTATTTCCAGCTGAGGGGCACTGCCCGTTTCTCCCCTTGGATTTAACATGTAAAACTCGGGACATTCCCTGTCAGCCGCTGGAGAGAACAGGAGGAGAAGTGCTGGAGCTGCAGCGGCCGGGAGGGCTCCTCCTCTCCCCTCCCTTCCCGTGGGTGCTCCGGGGGATCTCGGAGGGGATCCAGGGGCACGTGGAGGTGCTGGGCTGTGGCAGGAGCTCCCGGGGCTGTCACCATCCCAGGGACACTGTGATGTGCTGTGGCACGGAGCAGATTTCCCGGCTGGCTCCGGGAGCAGGGCAGGGATGGGCACATGGGGTAGGAACTGGGTCAGAGCACCAGGAATCAGCTCTGCGCCCAGCAGGATGGACCTGAGGCAAAGGAAATCTGTCCTGAGCTCCCTGATCTGCTTTTCCTACCTGCTCCCAGTCAGAGGGAAGGGACGGGGGCTGGTGCTTGGCGTTTCTTTGACATTGTGCTGCTGCTGATATTAATTTGTGGTGGAGAGTAGAGAGAGAGTTCCTAAAAATAAATTACTGGAGAACTTCTAAGATGCACACTGACTCCTTCGCCCTCTCCCTCTGGCATTTTGTTCCGCCCTAATTTGTGGCACTGACAAATTTAGGGGCGGCAGGGTTTTTATTGCTGTGTCTCTGTATCAGCACTAAAAGGAAATCAATGAAATTTGTCTTTTGGCTTCAGATGGACAAGGGGGAATGGCTTCCCACTGCCAGAGGGCAGGGATGGGTGGGATATTGGGAAGGAATTCCTGGCTGGGAGGGTGGGGAGGCCCTGGCACAGGGTGCCCAGAGCAGCTGTGGCTGCCCCTGGATCCCTGGCAGTGCCCAAGGCCAGGCTGGACGGGGATGGTGGAAGGTGTCCCTGCCCATAGCAGGGGGTGGAACTGGATGGGTTTTGATGTCCCTCCCAACCCCAACGAGTCTGGGATTCTGGGATGTGATTCTATGAAATATTCGCTGTCAGAACTCCTCCCCATTGTGTTTGTGGTGTTGAGACAGCAGAACTCACCTGCTGTCAAATAAATTCTTATTTATTATCAACCTTTCCTAAAGGGCATGACTGGGTTGGCTCAGGGACAGCACAAAGCTCCCATTTTGGAAGCCACAGTGTATCCCCTCTCTCTTTTTTTTTTTTTTTTTTGTCCATTTTAGGTTCTTTTCCTTCGCTTCCTGCATTTTCAAGGGAGCTGCTCAGGCCGGGCCTGTGCTCAGGGTAGAAAGTGCAAATTGAAAAGCTCCCAGCTCCAGCACTGCTGCAGTGACTTCATTCAGAGCAGCCTTTTCAAAGCAGGTGCTGACCTACTTGCTTTAAATTGGGCCCTTTTCAACTGTACTTAATTAAAATTTGTTCCTTTTTTAGCCCTCTCCATGAAAGCCCTTTGTGCATCCCGGCGGTCACTACCTAGAAATGGGAGCTCTGGGAACGGCGTCCCGGGAGACATTCCGCTTTCTCCCTAAGAAATTGTTCCGTCCTGGTACTCAGAGCTGCTCAGCCGATGCACGTGGATGCCTTTGTGATCCTGGAGGGTGCTCAGCAGCGCTCTCTGCGTTTTCATTCCCAACAAAAAAGAGGAAACCTTCGGGGAGCCGTCGGAATGAATTCCCCGGCAGCGCAGCCCCCGGTGTTGAGAGCAGCGCCCCGGGGAGCGCTGAATTCCAGGCGCTTTCCAGACTTCCCCATTCACTTGGAAACAAATGTCACTCTGGGTTGCGTCAGGGCACATCTGCTGGAGCAAATTATTGCGGATTTGCGGGGTCTGACCACCCAGCAATCATCGTTTAACAGCTCATTTATCCCGAGGCAGCTCTGGCGATGAGAGGGAAATCCCAGGGTCTCCAAGGTCGCACGCGGCCGGGATCAGCTCGGGATTGTTAATGAAACCTTGCCCTTCATTGAAGGGTTCCCATCTCCGAAAGGAAGCTTTTGTCTCGTTTATTGGGCTGTAAATCTGCCGGGAAAGGTTGGATTGCAGTTAATTAAAATGCAAGCAAACAATGAGCAGGATCCGCGTCTGTCGCGGGGTTTGGTTTGGGGTTGTTATTGTGGCGTTGGGAAAGGGAGCAGAGGAGTTTGTTTGTTCCAGAGCCAATTAGGAAGGGACAAAACGATCAGCCAGCAGCAGGTACCAGGGTGGGAACGACCTTTCCAGAGCCCCAGGTGCTGGGAAGGAACTTCTTTGCTTGAAAATAAAATCGGTGTGCTGGAGGGGTTGGATCAAAACCTCAGGGGGTTTTTGAGCTTTTTTGGACTTTGTTTTTGCAAGGTTTTCTGTTTTCCTGATCACGGAATGGTTTGGGTTGGGAGGGGCCTTAAAGCTCATCTCATTCCACCCCCTGCCATGGGCAGAGGAAATTCCCAAAAGATTTAAGTCTCAGGGAAATTAATTCTGATCTCAGGGATGAGTTAGGGACAGAAACTCCTTTGGGAGTCCAAAATTGACCTCTGCTGGAATTACAGACTGGTTTGGGTTGGGAGGAACACTAAATCTCATCCCATTCCACCCCCTCCCACTGTCCCAGGCTGCTCCCAGCCCCGTCCAACCTGGCCTTGGGCACTGCCAGGGATCCAGGGGCAGCCCCAGCTCCTCTGGGAAATCCATTCCAGGGCCTCCCCACCCTCCCAGGGAACAATTCCTTCCCAATATCCCATCCAGCCCTGCCCTCTGGCAGGGGGAAAAGCAGAGGACCTCACCTCCTGCTCTGCTGGGCTCCATTCCATGGCTCCAGCTCTCTAGGAAGATCCTGCTTTGGCTTCCAACTCCTTTATTCCTGATATCGTGGTGACACAAAAGAAAATCCTCCTGGAGCAAGGAGGATTTGTCGTGCCAGAAATTCATGTGCAGGTGTTAAAGACCACCAAAGCAGCCAGGGCTGCTTAGAAATGCTCATCCCTGTTTCTGGACAGTGTTCCACGATTTCAGCTCTTTGCCTTTGGATCAACAGGCACAAAACCCAGGAATGAAAGCATTTCCAGCATAGGGAAGTGGCCCGATGAACCCCACCTTCACTGTCTCAGAATCTGCAGGGCTTGGGACTTCCTGAGCTGCATCTCCCAGTCTGTTTTAAAGGCAGCAGAATTGCACGCAAAATACTTGAAAAATTCCTGAACTTGTCAAAATTCGAGGTTGGGCAGCAAATTCTGACATGAAGATCTCTCACTGGGAAATGTCAGAATTGAGTTTCATCTCTTTTTCTGTGCAATAGGTTGGTTTTTGCCCTAATTAGCCCATTACTTGTCAGTAGAAGGTCCCAATAACATCCGAGATTGTTTGACAGGACACACGGATGGCACTGATCTCAAAAAAAATCAAAATATTATCTTTATTTCATTTCATTCCTAAACAGCACAAATTGCTACGTCTTTTTCTGGTCAGAATTCCCTCTGTTTTGTTCTAATGAAACATCTTGACAGTTTGGATCGGAAAATACGGGATACCTCGGGAGTAAAAGGGAGGAAGAGCTGCTTTCATTAGTGTGGAAATGTTATCGCGGTCTCGCACAGGGGTGTTAAAAACATCTGCTCCTCTAATTAGTTCACCGAGTATTTCATTTTTCTACACGACTTGGAAGGCTCAGACACGTCGTGCTGGGCTCCCTTACAACTGAAACCACAGAAAAACAACTAAACCCAGGCCTAGACAAAGGCTCTGTTCTGGTGCTGCTCTCAGAACGCTGAAATTCCGCTTTGGAACAGCAGCTCTGGGTTTTGTGGGCTCAAGCAAAGCCTTGGAAGCATTGAAACGAAAAGGTTTTGAGCAGGGATGGCTCGAATGTTCTGTGTGGTGACTTTCACGGCACTTAATGGCATCTGAGGGACTAATTAGTGCTTAATGTGGGCTTATTTTTGTGTTTGGGGAGCACAGATTCGTGCACGGCACTGTTTGATGTGAAGTACGGCGGGTGTCGTTGGTGGGATACCAGTTCAGAGGAGATTTTGGGGAGTTCTACTTCCCTTTTTCCCTTCAGAGGGAATGACCGATTGCCCGTGACCCAAACTGGAGCCTGCTGGGATGGGAGGGCTTTGGATTGATCCTTCTCTTCTTTCCCTTGGGAGAGACTCTGGGTTTGTGGGACTTCTCACTTCTGTGCCTTTACGGAGGACAGGGAGTTCGCACCCCGTGGGGTTGGAAATTCACATGGAACATGTGGGAAATGCACATAAAAAGTTGGAATCTCACATGGAACATGTGGGAAATGCACATAAAAGGTTGGAATCTCACATGGAACATGTGGGAAATGCACATGGAACACGTGGGAAATGCACATAAAATGCTGGAAATTCACATAGAACATGTGGGAAATTCACATAAAATGTTGGAATCTCACACAGAACGTGGGAAATTCACATAAAACATTGGCAATTCACATGGAACATGTGGGAAATTCACATAAAATGTTGGCAATTCATATGCAACATGTGGGAAATTCCCATAAAACATTGGAAATTCACATGGAACATGTAGGAGATTCACCTCCAGCAAGTTTTAAAGACAACAAAAATCACGGAGTTGTGGAATTCCAAAGCAGTTGAGGTTGGCCGGACCTCCTGCGAGCACCGGGAGTCACCTGGAGCAGGCTGGCCAGGCCCGTGCCCAGCTGGCTGTGGATTTCCCCATGGATGGAGTCTCCACAATCTCCTGGGATTGCCAGAGCTCCATCAGAGCCACACTAAAGGAGTGTTTTCCCGGGTTCAGGTGGAATTCCATCCGTGCTGTGTCAGTGTCGGCCCTTCCTGGGTTCATTCCAGGCCTGTGTTGTACTGGGAGCCTGGCACCGGGCCCAGCTCTCCAGAGGCCTCACCTCCTGTGGCACACGGAAAAGTGGAGAGCAAACCCACCAAACCTGGCTAAACACGAGGGGGAGATGGTGTGGAACGCTGGTGTTTGGCTGTTCCACGTCAATATGGAAGTGGACTTTTCGAAGGAGACGTTTGTGCGCTCCTGCAAGGAAACGTTTCCACGCCCAAACTCCAGCCCTGGTTTCACTGGGGTGCTCAGGGCTGGGATTTTGGGTGTGGCTCAGCAGAGCCTGACATTCCCATCTGGAAAGGGCAAAATCTGCACTCCGAGGGGGAGTTGGGCCAGTTGGGATTTTGTGTTGGAATATTTCAGGACCGGAGGCGGAGGAGGGAATATTCTGTTTGCGTCCCTCCCAATCTCTGATTAAATCCCGGTCCCATGGAGTCATGGATTGTGCCAGGCTGCCGTGGTTTTTCTAGGATTAAAAGCCAGGCCAGGTTATTTAATAGGTGCATCAACATCCCTTGGAAAGCATTGGAGCAACTCCTCGTGTCCCAAGGCAAGAAATCTGTGGGATGCAGCCGGGCTGCTGCGTCAGCCGGGAAAAATATTGGGTGCTCCTTGTGAAAACACAAGGGAACCACAGGAGAATTGTGGAATCATGGAATGGCTTGGGATGGAAGGGACCTTAGAGCCCATCCAGCTCCACCCCTGCTGTGGGCAGGGACACCTTCCACTCCAAACCATGTCCAGCCTGGCCTTAAGAACATTTTTATGCCTCACTGCAGCCCTCGCAGAGCTCCCTGGTTTTGGCTTTTGTGTCTGTGAACTGATGGCTCCTCTGAAGAAAAATTCCCTAAAAGCAAAAAATTAACTCAGGAAAATGTCAAGGAAAAAACTTGTTCTGAAGCAGGAGGAACTTCTTTCTCTGGCAGACTGACATCTCCTATAATCATCTTCTAAATCCAGAAGACAGGTTCTTTGTCATCTAAATAATCGCTTTTTTGCTCTCATGGGGAGCGACAAAGTGAAATGCTTCCCTCAGAATTCCGTCTGTTCCCAGTGGATGCTCACACACCTCGCAGCCCTGGTTCAGCAGCTCCCATCTCATCCCAGGCAATGCCAGACTCCAGCTTCTCTCTCTTGCAGGGAGTGTTTATTTGTATCTTTGACTCAGTGCAACTCACCAGAAATTAAAGTTTAATAGTCCTGGGTCAGCACTGGCAGCTCCAATTCCAACACCGAGAGCTTCCATGGATTAAATTCCATGCCAGCTCTGCTCTGTGGAGCTGAGGGGGTGCCGAAGGCCAGGCTGGATGGGCCTTGGAGCAGCCTGGGACAGTGGAAGGTGGCCCTGCCCATGGCAGGGGTGGCATTGGATGAGTTTAAGATCCCTCCCATCCCAAAGCATTCCGTGATTCCAGGAGAGCTCTCCGGTTCCTCTGACTCCCAGGCACGAGGTTTCCTTCCATGGGGATAAACACGGCTTGAAACGCCGCGGGCGAGGAACTCGGGTGGGATTCCATTTCCCCACATCCCCCTGGAATATTTCCCTCCATCCTCACACGCACGGAACTGACACAGAGTAATTCCTGCACGTGGGCTGGGAAATTCTTTGCCCGTTGTCTCTTCCCAAATCCCTTCCACTCCTCTGTATTCCCAGTGAATTGCCAGCTTGTCCGGTCTAAATAATTCGGGAAGTTCTGTTCACGCCTCCCAGAGAGCTGAAGGGGTCCGAGAGGGAGCTGCTGAACGTCCTTCCTGCCGGGAATAAACCCAGCGGGGTGTCCCTGCCATGTCCTGTCCCCGGCAGCCCCTCGGGCGGTGCTGTGCCTGCGCTGTGGGATGGGGGCACGGAGCCCTCGGGATGGGGTCACAGAGCCCCCAGGATGGGGTCACAGAGCCCTCAGGATGGGGTCACAGAGCCCTCGGGATGGGGTCACAGAGCCCTTGGGATGGGATTGCAGGATTTGATGGAGACCCCGGAGGGCTCCAGGAGCACAGGGCAGGCCCAGCAGGGAGCACTTGTCTGGTTCCTGAGGTTCTGAACATCAGGATGCAGTCAGGGAAGCAAGGAACCCGTCTCCAGTTCATCTGCTGGCTCAGCTGCAGACTTTCCCGTTGTTTTTTGTGGGATGGATTACGGATTAAGGAGAGTGGATGAGCAGAAATGTCTGGTGTGTAGAAAAAGGGCAAAGATCTTGGAATATTTGAATTAACATTCTTATATTCCCTCTTAGTGCCAGTGCCAGCTCTGAGGAGCTTCCTGGGGATCATTCCTGGGATACACAGAACATTTAGACCTGGATGGGGTCAGTAGAGCCGGGAGATGATCAAAGGAGGGACCTGTGGAATTTTATTGTTGATCTCTGCCTGAATGTGGCACTAATCCATGACTGGAGAGGATTAAACCAGGAGAAATGTGCTGGAAATGGCTTGGATCAAAAATAATTTCAGCGAAACGTTCTGTCTCATTTTGAACTTTATTTGAATTTTACTGAGTTAATTTTTTTTCTGGCTGTGTGAGATCAGCATTCCACCAAACACATTCCCCCTTTTCAGAAGATTTCTCCAGTTTAGGAAGTTTCCAAGCAAAAGCACTTCCAGCCTGGTTTTGGCAGCTGCCAATAACCAACAGTTGGAATCCCAAAGTATTTCCTTTAAAAACTTCACCTGCTGGTTGAGCAGGATGAGACCTGTGAGCTCTGAACCACCAATTTCATGATGAATGGGATGAAATTTCATAACAACAGCACCGAATTTCACAGCTAGGAAGGAAATAAATGTAAAATACAGACAGGGCTGGAATTTATTTTTTTTCCTTTCTTTGTTTCGAACTTGAATTTGGAGGGTGAGGTGAGAACTCCAGCAAGTGCTCTAGATAAACATTAAAAATGGGGTTTAAACCAAGCAAGCGTTCAAGGGTGGAAGTTGTCAGATTTCTGAGCAGGGAACAAGCTGGTTAAAACACAGTTTTTATCTATTTTTATAGATTTAATATTCCAAAGGACCCTGTAGCTATGGTTGCTGCTGTCTTTCTGTTCCGTTTGTGCTGAGCAGGAGAATGGGGATATTTTTTGCACCTTTTGGGAGAAGTGGAATGTTTTTACTCCAAGGAAACTCGCTGTGATGAAAGGATGGGAAGGAGAGCTCGGAGTGAACTCTGCCCTGCCTTAAATCTATTTCCAGTGGGCTGAGCCTGGGGAAGGAAACCTGCGGATAACCCAGATCCTTGGGGAAGGTCAGGAGGAGCAAAGGCTGTGGTCCAGCTCGTTTTTAAACCCAGCCTTTGATGCTCGTCCCGCAGAGGGTCTCAGCTTCCTCAGGCTCTGGGATCAGCCACTGGAAAATGAGATTTTTTTTTTCCCGATTTTTAGTCAGAATTCCCAGTGCTGCTCCTCGTGCTTGTTCCCTCGGCTTTTTCCTGTGCCCTGCTGGGGAGGGTCGAGGTCTGTCCTCTCTGCCGCCCTCTCAAATGGGGTGACAACAGAGAAACCATTTCCAGCCTCACTTTATTGCTGTTTCCCCCTTGTCCTTAGGGTTAGACCCCCAAATTCCCATTGAAATAAGGGGATTTTAGAACATTTGCTTTGCTCATACCTTACACAGCCAGAGAAGGAAGGTCCTACAAGGGTGCCCCTGCTTTTTGGTGACTTTGTGACAGTTTTTAGTGCTCCCCCTGAACTCCCACATTCTGCTGGGCCTGTCTCCACTCCATGCAGCCCATCCCTACAAATGAGCCCGCTGGCAGAGGAGAAGGAGGAATAAATAGCCTCTGGATGAATCCAGGCCGGTTATTAATAGCTTGGGACTCCAGAGAAGTGAGGGCCTCCAAGAACGTTCCAGGAGGGGCAGCCGGGAGTGGGAACCCTGGAGCTGGGGTTGGGAGAGCCCAGGTGAGGGGTGAGGTGGTCGGGAGCCCTGGTGGGGCCCCAGAATTCCCCAGAAAAGTCCCTTCCCATGCCCGGCTCCGGTGCTCCCTGCTTTCCTTCCCTGGGAACAGCCGCACGGAGCGTTAGGATGTTGTTCAGCTTCCCGATGCCATCTGTTTTCCTGGGTGGGAGGGAGGAATGGGATTCACTCCAAGCTGTTCCAAATGTTTCTCCCTGGTCGAGGCTGAGATTCAGATGTTCATGTGCAGCTCCGGAGCCGTTCAGCGGCGCTGGGCTCGGGGCTGTCCCGGTCCAGGTGGATCCAAGGGAGCTGGGATCACCTCTGGGTGGGGATGGAAAGGTCTGGGCTCGCTGCTGTATCCAGAGGCAGCGGAGCTGTCCCTGAATTCCCAGCGTGTTCTGTCTGTGTGGACTGAATGCTCCCTCCCAAGCTTTTGTCCAGCTCTTTTTCCAGCCCTATCCCACCTCTCTCTGTTCCCACATCTTCTCCATGATCATCCTGACTGCTGCTGATTTTTCATTCCTTTCTGGATGCTTTCATGTCCCACCCCAAATTCTCTTTATTTTCCCTCCACTCAAACAGTGGCCAGAGCCCTGATCTTATTCTCCCTCTTTTTCTGATCCCTGTCCTCATTTTCTGATCCCTGGACTTTTTTTTCCCCCACAGGCAGCTGACACTGAGCACAGCGAGATTCTTTTTTTATTTTCTTTCTCAGCTTGCAGTTTTCTGCCTTCAAATGAGCGAATCTCGCCCCAAAGCTGAGCCTGGGAAGCTGAGAAGAGCTTCTGGATACTTTTTTGTGGTTTTTGCAGTGGCTCCTGCAGAAGAGTTTTCTGCAAGTGCCTCCCTTGCGTGACAACACTGGAAAACTGTCAGAGGCTGGGAGGTGGGAATTGTGGGGACTGAAATCCCTGCAGCACTTGCAGCTCAGTCCCAGGATCCTGGAATGCTTTGGGATGGAAGGGACCTTAAACCCCATCCCATTCCATGGGCAGGGACACCTTCCACCATCCCAGGGTGCTCCAAGCCCCGTCCAGCCTGGCCTTGGGCACTTCCAGGGGTGGAGCAGACACAGCTTCTCTCATGGATCCTGACTTCCCAGCCAATGCACAGCTGTACAATAATTCTATTTTTAGGAAAATCTTTTTCTTTCTTTTAAATTAAGCCCTGATAGGATGAGTTTGTCTGGTTGAGGCCATGGAGGGATTGAATTTTTGTTTTGCCGTTCAAGAACTCAAAGAAGGAATGTGTTTAATTAAACATTAACAGTCATCTGGAGTTGTAAGAGCTCACTACCTGTAGTACATCAGTAAATTCAGGGTTGTCCTGGACTCACCCAGCTCTAAGGACTTTAATTCAGTGTATTTTGGGTTGGTTTTATTGCTTTTTGGAGGTGAAATCCCCATTCCCTACAGGAGCCCTCCCCACTGCCTCCTCCAGGTCTCCCAAAGAGAATCCACATGGACTGAAAAGGGACTGAAAGTGTCTCCCAGCTGCTCAATTACCAGTCTGTCAGAAATATTTCAATAAAAACGAGCATAAAATAGAATAATAAATATAAATAATATCATCTAAGAATAAAGAAAGTGTTCTGGCAATAGCCAGAGAGAATTGTCGAGCGCCAAGGAGCACTGGAGGAGGAACTGGGGACCTTGTGCTGCTGTGGGGACATTGCTCCACGCTTTTTATTTTCACCATTATCAGCAGGAAAGGTGGCTGGGATAATTTAAATGGAAATAACCCGATGGAATCACCGGCTGGCCAATGAATTTAGAAAAGCTTCAGGAAAAGCCTCCGTTCCTTCGCTTGCACTGCGGGAATGACAAACAGGGATGGCTCAGCTTGGTTCTGGGAAAGGATCTGGGAAATACAAAATGGGGCAGTTCAAAAACCCGAGCTGGATCTCCATAAAATGCACCTGTTTGAGGGTTTTACTCGGGAAATGATAAAATTGGCAATTCCTGTCAGAATTAGCTCGAGCTTTGTAAGCTGGGATTTGGAGGGGATTGTAACAACATTCCAAGTATTGCTGGGAATATTATGGCTGTAATTCCAGGCACATCTGGGCTGACCCTCCCAGCTTTATTTGGGTGTTTGGTGGCTTTGCTCTGCTTTGTAGTTGCCCAAACAATTCAGTATTTGATATCTGCTACAGAAAATGTCCCTAAAATCCTCATTCAGCCGAGGATGGGAAATTCCCTATTTCCCTTCCCTCTGGATTAC
This sequence comes from Oreocharis arfaki, assembly GCA_013398015.1. NCBI lineage: Eukaryota > Metazoa > Chordata > Aves > Passeriformes > Paramythiidae > Oreocharis > Oreocharis arfaki. Next base: position 24,791 of record VZRR01003184.1, read on the forward strand.
AGCTCCGTGCCTTTGGGCCAGGCTTGAACTCCTTTTCTGGAGTCACCAGAGCAGGCTGGAAATGGAAATTTGGTGGTTATTTATAAGTTGCTGCCAAAAAAGCAAAAGCCCAAAGGCCCTCGGTGCCTGCATCCAGCCAAGGCTGAATCCAGCAGGTGGGTGGATGGTAAATTTATCCCAGGGTTTTTGTCCATGTTTTTTTAATCTGGCTCCAGGCTATGGCTCTGGACATCCAGCACTTGTTGTGATTGCTCTGGGGAGGAGTCTCAGCCTAAACTAAACCAGCTGAGGCGAGGGAAATCCTTCTGGTTTGTCGGAATGCTTAGGATAAACAAGGGAAACAGAAAAAAAAAATCCCAAAGCAAATCATTGTGGCTCAGTGAAAAGGATGTGCCAAAGTCTTCCAGAGCTGTTCTGTCCACACCTGCAATTCCCAAAGCTCTGCTCTTCCCTTCCCTCAGGAATCCAGCCCTTTTATTCCCGGAGTGGAACAATTTGATGCAGTTCTGGTGGCTGATCCCAGTTTACAGCACGAGCGATAAAATTCTCTTGAGAAAGTCATTGCCAGGATTGCATAATTGGGCATTAAAGTTCTGATTATACTTTCCAAACTCCGGGACTTTGTTAAAAACCTGACATTCCAAAGCACTGAAATTCAGTGTTTGACAGCTCAGCTGTGAGAGTTTTTTTACAGAACATTTGTACCAGAAGAACAGCATGTTAATTGCCTAAAAAAAAACTGGGACAGATTAATCATGGAGCAGGATACTTAGGAGAGCGTAGTTCTAGAGCCCTCTGCTGATGGATTTCCTCATGGAAAGGGTGGCCAGGCTCTGGAAGGGGCTGGAGTGCCCATCCCTGGAGGTGTCCGAGGATGTGGCACTGAGTGCCAAGGTGGGGATTGGGCACAGCTTGGACTCGATGGTCCTGGAGGGCTTTTCCAACCTCACCAATCCTGGATTCTCCAACCATCCAAGCAGGCATCCTGCTTTTCCACGATGTCCTTGGACATTCTTGCCACTATCCCTGCTCCTTAAACCCCCTGACTCTGGAGGTGCTCCAGCTGAAACACTGGAGTGACCTCTGGGTGCAGTTTGGAGAGCGGCCGGCCCGAGAGGATAGCGGGCCTCGGATAAGGAGTCGACAGCCACAAAGTGCTCAGTATTAATTCCTGATTTCCACTTCGTTGCTAGAAATGGCAGCTGGGTTTGTGTCACACAATAAAATCATGGAATCTCTCTGCTGAGTCGGAAGGGACCCACAAGGATCGTCCAAGTCCAGCTCCTGGCCCTGCACGGGGCTCGTTTATTGTTCTTTGAAGCAGGGAGAGCTCTGGAAGGGCTTTGTTTCCTCAGATTTCTAAAGCCAAGGCTTTCTGGCACAATCATTTCCTGGGAAAAGGCAGGAGCTGTCCTGGGGCTGCCCTGGAATCTCCCATTTCCTCGTACAAGGGCAGCTGCTCTGGGGGTGACTCCAACGGCACTGCGGGATGGGTTGGGAGCCTCCTATCTCCAGATCCCCCCTCAGAGCAAGGAGAGGATTTAATTTCAGCCAGAGAGGCTGTGCTGAATTCCGGGTTCTGAATTCATCTCCTTTGGTGGGGGAACTGAACTTGTTTAAACCACACAAGAGCGGGAGGCGTCGGAGCGTTAAAAACCGGGGTAGGGGAAGGAAGCGAGGATGTGCCAGCCACGGATTTCCTTAGGGAAGTGAAATCCAATGTCAGGGAACCACTGGCCAGTTCTGCGTTTTATGAGGGAACATTGTCTGGGCAACTTGAGGGTGCCCCTGGATCCCTGGCAGTGTCCCAGGCCAGGCTGGACAGGGCTTGGAGCACCCTGGGACAGTGGGAGGTGTCCCTGCCCATGGCAGGGGTGGCACTGGGTGGGCTTTGAGGTCCCTCCCATTCCAGGATTCCAGGATTCCACGCTATCCACTGAAATACAGAGGAGACAGGCTCAGGAATTCCTGGATAATGAGGTGTTTATGGTAAAATCATTTGCTCACCTTGAAGGAACCAATTTTCACGGCTGCTTGTGGGAATTCTGCCTTTGAGAATTTCCCTGGTGCTGACATTCCCTGTACAGCCACAGGCTTTGGCATTCCCATAATCTCATTTATGAACAGCCATGGGGGCATCTTCCAGCACTGCATCCACAGCCAGGAGAGGGGTGGAATAACAGGACAAGGAGGAACGGATGGACAGTGAAAGGTTTTATGCTTTTTGTCAAAATACAAAGAGTGGAGTGGGCAGGGGAAAGTTTTTAGTTGGGGGTGAGCGATGGGAAGAACTAAATCACCTGTTTGTGCACGTCACTGGAATGTTTCCATGGGAATGCCTAGAAGAGAGGGACAATTCCATGGCAAAGAAAGGATAATTCCATAGGACAGAAAGGCAGCCTGATTGTTGGGAATAACTGTGGTGGTGCAGAGCTTTAAACCCAGATGTGGAGTTTGTGGAGCTGAGGGAAGAGGCTGTGAGCCAGAGGAGGGGTCTGGAGTGGGAGCTGTGCTTGGAATGGGAAGGGGATGTGTGGAGGGAGGGAATCAAGGAGCATTAGGATGGGGAATGAAGGAGAGGATGGCCCAGGTGAGAATTATTGCTGGGGAATAAGTGGAAGAGCAGAGAAGGTTAAAGAAGGTAAATGAAAGCTGGGAAATGGTGGGAATATCCATAAGAATGGGGACCTTGTGGGATAGAAACTCTCTCCAGGTGCAGTTGGAGTGGTGGAGCTTGGCAGAGAAGCTGGCATGGGATCAGAACTGGAATTTTTAATGGTTCAAAATGGTGCCCAGTTCAGAAAGGAAAAGGTTCTGTGACTGGATGGGAACACTTCCCAGGCCGAGGGAGCGACACTTTTTCCAGGCAGTTTGCTGTGTGTATTCCAGAGGTTTGGGAAACACAGAAATGAGCTTGATCTCCTGTTTGGAACTTCAGCAATACCTGCTCCAGATGTCCCATCCCATGGGAGAGAGGCAGCAGGGACAGGGAGGAAGGGAGAAGTCCCTCATCCCTCGGGAGAAGAGAGACCTTGAGGGGCTGGAGCGTGTCCAGGGCAGGGAACGGAGCTGGGAAGGGGCTGGAGCCCCAGGAGCGGCTGAGGGAGCTGGGAAAGGGGCTCAGCCTGGAGCAAAGGAGGCTCAGGGGGGACCTTGTGGCTCTGCACAACTCCCTGACAGGAGGGGGCAGCCGGGGGGGGTCGGGCTCTGCTGCCAGGGAACAGGGACAGGAGGAGAGGGAACGGCCTCAGGCTGGGCCAGAGGAGGCTCAGGGTGGACATCAGCAGGAATTTCCCCATGGAAAGGGTGCTCAGGCCTTGGCAGGGGCTGCCCAGGGAGGTTTGGAGTGCCCATCCCTGGAAGTGCTCGAGGAATGTGTGGATGTGGCACTCGGGGACACGGCCAGGGCTGCTGGGTGACAGCTGAACTGGCTGATCTAAAAGATCTTTTCCAACCACGGCAGTTCCAGGGTGCTGTGATTCCCTGTCTGTGCCAGAGGATCAGCTCTCATTGTGAGTCACAGTTGTTGCTTTCAATCAACACTTCCTGGCCTGGCTGCAGTTCGTGGCTCCCATTGTCCTCCCTGGCACTGCCACCCTGCCAGCTCAGCGCGGTGCCCCCGCTCCTCCTGCTGAGATCCCGCTGAGCTGATTCACGTGGCAGCAGCGATGCAGCTGGATTGTGGTGGGAACCACTGCAAAGGTTCTGTGGGGTCCTGTGAGGAAGAAACCCGGACCTCAGGGAAGTTCTGTTGTTCCCGCGTGAATCCCGGGTTGTTTCCGTGGTGCCTTCAGCAGGTAAAGGATGTTTTCTCTGCTGTTCCTTTGGAGAGTGCTTCCAGCCACTGCTCCGTAAAGCAGCAAAGAAAGCCCATTTCACCCCGAATTTCACAGCAGATCATCTCTTAAACCAAAGGATTACTTCGAATAAAAGCTGCGACACATCAAAGATCCAAGCAGAAATGTAAATTCCCTGAGTTCCAGACAGCGCTCTTCCCAGAGAAATGTCTCCCGTTTCTTGGGATTCTCTCCTGCTGAAATGTCTGCAGGGTGAGCTGTCAGAGTGATTGGAATTTCTAGCAATTAAGAGCATAATGATTAATTTTCAACATGTGCCACTAATGTGCAACAAATTACTGGAGTTCTGTCGCTTCTGTAAAAAGAATCCGGGGTTTTCCGTGAGGTTGTGCACAAATTGTCTGCAGGGGGGACAGGACACGGATTTTTAACCATCAAACCAACCCCAACCACTGCTTTTGCTGTCACCAAAACGTGTTTGCAGTTGGAGTCATCATCATCTTGGATTATCCAAAAAACACTCAGAAAAGCTCCTTGGGGAATTTCAAGGCGAGGCCGATAGGAACCTTTGGAATCAACGAAACGTTTTCAGAAAAGATAAAGATTTGCCTTTACATCCCAAAGGTCTGAGGTCCGGGCATTCCAAACTGACACTCTGTGGAAATAATTCTTCAATTTTACCCTTTTCTGCACCTTTCCCAGAGATCTCAAGGTGTTCGGGTCCCAAGGGACCTCCCGGGACTTGTAGCAAAGCCAGGGAAACTTTCCCTCATTAATATTCCCGGGAGACAGAGGCTGGAATCTGATTTTCATGCTTGGTTATTTTATGTTAGGATTAGCCAAATGTGAGTGTGAACCTGAACGCAGACCATTGTAATGGGGACATAATGAAGAGAATTCAATTATCACCATTAAATGGCGTTTCTGGGGGAGATATGCTGCTTATCTGGGAATTTCTGTGCAGGAAAACAATTCAGATCGTATTTCACACCCCTCTCTTTGATAAGACCAATTCCCCCTCGGAAGCTCCCTAATAATTCTGTTATTGTGACTTTAGAGCCAGAGCTTCTTAATCTTTCAGGAAGATTAATGAAGACTATTACCAGTTATACAACCTGGATAAATCCCTAATTTTTGTTTCCCAGTGGAGCAGAGCAGCGCCATTCCCGCCTCCCTCACCTGGCTCCGGGGGAAGTTTGGGAGAAAATGCTGCTGGGCTTCTGAACAGGGTGTGGAAAAGTGTAACGTGGATAAAATGCAGTGACTTCCAGTGGAGAATCCCAGGATTCCTGAGGCTGGAAAAGCCTTCCAAGGTCATGGAGTCCAATCTGTGACCAATCCACTCCAATGGTTTTTTGGGACACCTTCCACTGTCCCAGGCTGCTCCAAGCCCTGTCCAGCCTGGCCTTGGACACTGCCAGGGATCCAGGGGCAGCCACAGCTCCTCTGGGAGTTCTATTCCAGCCCCTCCCCACCCTCCCAGGGAACAATTCCTTCCCAATATCCCATCCATCCCTCCCCTCTGGCAGTGGGAAGCCGTTCCCTGTGTCCTGTCCCCCTTGCTCCACCCCTCTGCTCATCCTGGTGCCTCCTCTGGACCCTCTCCAGCAGCTCCAGGTCCTTCCTGGGGCAGCTCTGCAGCTCTGGGCAGGGCAGAGGGGCAGGATCCAGGCTTGGAATGCTCCTTCCCATCCGGATATCTCCTGGAGAAATCAAGCAGGTTTTTCAGGAAGAGCCGTGCTGCTTTTCAGGCAGAGAATAAGCAGATTGCCCCTCATCAGAGGCCTTTTCTGAATGGGAGAACGGGGAGGAAACGCAAAGCAGCAGCAAGGGCTGATGCAAGAGCTTACACAAGCACAATTCCCATGTCACAAGTACGGGATTATGGCTGGAGACGAAAGTTTGGGATAAGGAATACAAGGCAGAGGTGGCGAGGGTTACACAACTCACGGAGCAAAGAAACAAAGCGCTGAAAACTCCCAGTTTCGTGCAGAGCTGGTGCCCACAAAGCTGCAGCTCTTGGGGAGGTGAGCAGCGAATTTAAAAACAAGAAGCCGGGTGAGGAGGTGGCGAAGCTGTAGAAAGGCTCCACGTGGTTGTAAACGCGGAGAGAATCTTCCTCCGTTCCTTCAAAGCTCTGAATTGTTAACGGGGTTGTGTTTCTAATTGAAAAGGGGTGCTGGAAATGGAGATGGCTCCGAGAGCTTTGAAGTTCCCTAATTATTGCAGTGACCCAGACTGAAACTGGACACTGTGGAAATCTGCCAGGCAGCCCACAGAATTAATTAAAGGGAAGAAAGGAAATAGAAGTGGATGTCTGGCCAGCGCCAGGAGAATATCCGTGGGGAAAAGGCTTCGGGCTGAAGGAAATTCGAGAATTCGAGGGTTGTTTTTTTTTTTAATTCCAACCTCAAGCTCAGCGTTGTTCCATTCCTTATGTGTAGTCCCTGTTATCAAATCTCTTTTGGCAGAGAAAATCTAAATCCTGGCCCATTGGAACGAACTGGGGAATTCCCAGTGCCTTCCTTAAGTCAGAGGAGGGAGCAGCTACCCTGGAACACCCCCCAGGAATCCTGGTAAATGCTCCGGAGAGGGCTCCTGCTTTCCAAACAAGTGTTTTGTGGGATTTGGAGAACAGAAGGATGCGCTTTAAAGAAGGGGAGCTTCAGGCTGGATTCTTTATTGGAGATTTAGGTGGGACACTGGGAAGGAATTCCATGTGAATGGTGTTGATTGTGCTGCTAATAAGAGAAAGAAAACAGGAGCAGAAAAGCCATCCCTTGTGCGAGATGCGTGACAAAGGAGGCACTGGAGAGAATTCCCTGCTGCTCTGCAAGTAATCCCTCTTTTCCGAACCCTCTGGCAAATGTTTCACTGCTCATTCCAGCCCTGCCACGCTCCCATTCACACTTCCAAGGTCTGGATGTTCAGGATTTCTCAGTAACTTTCCAGCTCTGCCGGATCCCTGCAGCTGGGATGCCTTGGAGTTTTCTGAATGGAACGGGAAGAGCGGGGGGGTTTGGTGGTTGCTGCCCGGTCAGACAGCTCAGGCTGGGCCCTGAGAACCCAGACCCGGCTGGGTTGAATTTGGGCTCCGGTTATTCACCGTGGCACTGCAGCAACCCCCCGAGACACCAACACTGCCGTGGGGTGTTCCACCAAAAACTCTTTTGGGAGAAAAATTAAATCCACCGTGAATGTACCGGGCAAAACAGCAAATCAAAAACAGATTCATGCTGCCAGGTACACGGGGGCAAATTCTGGAGCTTTCTGCAGCAGCATTTTCACCACTTCTTCTGCACCCCCCGCTCGACTCCTCAGGAGATCCCAGAATTCCGGAATGGTTGGGGTTGGAAGGGATCTCAAAGTTCATCCCATCCCATCCCTGCCATGGCAGGGACACCTCCCACTGTCCCAGACTGCTCCAGCCTGGCCTTGGGCACTGCCAGGGATCCAGGGGCAGCCACGGCTGCTCTGGGAATTCTATCCCAGCCAGGAATTCCTTCCCAATATCCCATCTAACCCCACCCTCTGGATGCATCTCCTCGTGCGCAGGCCCATTGCAGGGGATAAAGCTTTTGAGACCAAAAAAAAGGAGTTTTTCTGTCTTTTGCCCCGTTGTTCCAAGATCCTTGGGATGTTGGAATTTGTTGAGCTCCTTCATCCCATCTTTAAATCAGCTGGGCAAACACGCAGCAGCTTTCTCTGTCTTTCCAGCAGGTGAGGGAAACGTCTCCTCCTGTGACTCCTGCTAAACGGGGATTAGTGTTTTCCTGCACAAAAGATCCATTAATTGGGAAGGGATTGTATCTTATTGTAATTGATTTCCATGGAGCTCCTGTTTTCCTCAGATGAAGGATTTTCTTTCTAAGACAATGAGCTGCTAACGAGCTGCTTGCTGGAGCCGAGAAGGAGCAGGTTCTATTTCTGCCGCTCTCCTCATTTGTCTGTCTTCATTCAAGAAATAATCTGATTTTCCTGCTCTTTCGGAGGGCCCGACCTTCCTGTGTAATGTGGGGCGTGGGGTGATGACCTCAGGGCTCAGGTGCGGGGAATTAAAGCTTTTCCAGGAGTTAAATGGGGAAAAGCAGCCGGCTCTGGAGTTTCCAGGAGGAGTGGGAGAGGGATGAGGAGTCCCTTGCAGGATTAAGGAATGGATCGAGCTGCTCTGTCCCTGGCAGCTCAGCCAGGGGGAGGCTCCTGGATTGATCCTTTTCCATGAGCAGCCACCAGCACCAAGGAAGGGATCTCTGAACATCAGGAGAGAACAAAATGTAGGGAAGGCAAGTGTAATTACCAGCGCTGGAATTAGTCCAGGGTAGGAATTAATAATGCTGAAATTAATAAAAGGTTTAATTACCACAAGCCCATAGGGCGTGAAATTCTACTCCTTTTAATTCTAGCCTAGGTCCTTCCATTCCATACTGGTGCTTCCTGCTGGTTAGAAAGTAAAGAAACCTTAGTCATCTCACAGCGACTGATTTAATGCATTTTTTTTTCCCCTAAATATAACTCAGACCCCTGGAAATGGTTTGGAAAATGGGAACTGAGGGTTGAGCCGTCCTTGCCTTTGTGGTAAATACATTTTCAGGACAGCCTGATTTATCCATAATGTTTAAATAACTCCTGAAGATGCCCAGGATGGGTTTAGGGACTACTTGACACGTTCAGAATCTGCTTTAGGAGTGTTCTCTCCATCCTGAAGTGGTTCTGTTGCGGTGACGAGGAGCAGGGCTCTGTGTAAAGTTACTCACTGAGTTAGGGGTGCTCACACACACTGGGGGTGAGGGAGGGTCTGCAGCGCTGGGATTGAGGGTGGGAGAAGTTTGGGGAAAACTTCCTGGGTGTGTGTTTTAGTGCAGAAAAAGGAGTGGATTTTGCTAAATCCCTTCTCAGGGTTTCCAGGGTGGCACGGGAGGAGCAGGAATGGTTTGGGATTGCTCTGTAGCCAAGGATTCCAACCCTGCTTTCCTCAGCTGCTTCAGCAGCCCGTGGGAAGCTGCTGGGAGCTCTGCTGCTGGGGGGGATGCAGGGATAAGGCCCCTTTCCCAAGGGAATCAGACCCCACATGAGTCCCGGCCTGGGCTCACTTCCCGCTGGGCCAGGGACAGGCCTTGGCTCCAGGCTTCCCTGGATGAGTTTGGATTTTGTGGCTTCCCATGGCTCATTTTCCCATAAAAGCCATGCTTGTGGCTGGGCTTGGCGTGTTCCCTTCTGTCCCGGAGTGGGGAACAGCTGCTGGATTGAGGTTTTGTCATTGCACTGGCAAATCCCACCCTGTCACTCCAGAAAGGCACCGCAAGAACTGCCCGGCACAGACTCCGGATATCCCTCAGGAAAACTGTTTCCAGCGACCCACAATCCAGAGAATAATTCCCAAGAACATTCCCCCGAATGCTGCTGGTGTCACAATCCCGTTTTTTCCTCCCTTTTTCCCTCAGTATGCTGCTTGGAGATGACAACCAAAAGGAAAATCATCGGCCGCCTGGTGCCGTGCCGGTGTTTCCGCGGCGAGGAGGAGATCGTCTCCGTGCTGGATTATTCCCACTGTGGCCTGCAGCAGGTGCCAAAGGAGGTTTTCAACTTCGAGCGGACCCTGGAGGAGCTTTACCTCGATGCCAACCAGATTGAGGAGCTTCCCAAGGTAACCCATGGCCGTGGGATTCGAGGGCAGAGCCGTGGCCTGGAATGTGGGCCCGGCTCTGCGACAGGGATTGCTCCTGACCGGAGCTCCTGGGGAGAGATGGGGAACCCAGGGATATTCCTTGGAATTGGTGCTGGACTGGGAGGAGTGGGGACTCCTGCTCCTTCTTCACAGCACAGGAATGGGGCAGCGGCTGGAGCCTGAAACTGGGGAAAACAGCTCTCCAAAAGAGACGGTTCTGGCACTGGAAATTCCTGTGGTGTCCATGCCTTGATCAGGAGTCACCCCTGCCTTTGGATCCTCTCTATCCCTGCTTTTCTAAGCAAGCTCTCCTTCAGGAGGAGCCCTTTATCCCTGTGGGATATATTTGGGAATGCCAGTGCTGGCCTCAGTCAGGATGAGCCCTTTATCCCTGTGGGATATATTTAGGAATGCCAGTGCTGTTCTCTCAGTCAGGATGAGCCCTTTATCCCTGTGGGATATTCCTGGGAATGCCAGTGCTGTCCTCTCAGTCAGGATGAGCCCTTTATCCCTGTGGGATATATTTGGGAATGCCAGTGCTGGCCTTTCTGTCAGGATTGGCCCTTTATCCCTGTGGGATATTCCTGGGAATGCCAGTGCTGGCCTCAGTCAGGATTGGCCCTTTATCCCTGTGGGATATTCCTGGGAATGCCAGTGCTGGCCTCAGTCAGGATGAGCCCTTTATCCCTGTGGGATATTCCTGGGAATGCCAGTGCTGGCCTCAGTCAGGATGAGCCCTTTATCCCTGTGGGATACTGCTGGGAAGAGCCAAATCTCCAAGCAGGAGTTTTGTAACTGCCCTGAGATCTTCGAAGCCATCCTTCCAGTGTAAAACTCCTCCTCTGGAATCTTTCAGTCCCTTCTCCCGCTGGTCACTGTTTGCTATAAGGAATTAAAAGTTGCTGTAACCAAAATGTTCTGGGAACAGGAGAGGGAAAGGTGGAAAAACCAAGGAAGGGCAGGTGCTGGCTCCATAACGAGGCGTGAAGGGATGGGATCCAGGCCTTAACCAAATTTTTCTCCACAATAGGGAAAGATGCTCACAGACCTTTAATTAAACATTGCTCCACTCTCCGTCATCTCACAGCAGATTTCCCATATCTGCTGCGCAGAGGCTTTGTAAAAATTCCATTTGCAAAGGTAGAAAATGGACATTTTCCATGCCATGGAGTTGCTTTGCTGGGATGTGATGGTTCATTGCTCGAGAGGTCGCAATCCGGGGAGGAATTCTGCACAGATGGTGCGGCAGGGCAGCCAAAATCCCTTTATTCTCATGGAAAAATGCTGTGGAGAGCTGCCTGAGCTCTCCTGGAGACACAGCACAGAACCAGCTGGGTTCTATCCCCACAAATCCCAAACGGATCCTGGGGAAAACCTGCTCAGGAAGCCATGAGGTCCCATTGTAGTATAATAATAATAAATAGTCTTATTTTCCTTCTGCTACTGAGGAATATTGGGAGTGTCTCATTTAGGGAGGGATTTTTGGCATATTTGGGTTGGGTCTCTTGGAATTATTGAAGTGTTTCAGACCTGGGCTTGATGGAAAACAAATATATCAGGGCAAGATGCCATAATTCTGTATGGGAAAAAATGAGGACCCAAGGGAAGAGGTCCAAAATGCTGAAATTGGGATGAAGGTGATAACTTTAATGTAGAGTAAATAGAGTTTAACATAATCTTGGCCATGTGGAAGAGAAGATTGATGACAGTGTTAATAGCACTCATCAGTTTTTGTCTTAAGCCTTTATTAATTGTTACCAGGAATTCAGCGGTGGAAATAATTCCTTTATCAAATTTTCTGCTCGAGGTGTTTTTGCTGCAGAGCTCAGAGCTTTTATTTTCATCTCTGAATTAATATTCCAGGACAGAAAAGGCCTTTTTTTTTCATGAAACTGGCACTGTATTACTTACCATGAACTTACATGTTGTACATTAAATTCTGCCATTCTCTCCTCCCTCTGTAAATGGGACTTCAAAAAATTTCTTCCAGAGGAAATTTTTGGCCATTTTCTGCTCTTTGCCAAATATTCTGTGCCTCTGATACTGCAAAATTCTTTTGGACCAAACCTCTTGATCATGTTTTATTATTTAATGAGGAAGCAGCTCAGTGAAGTCCAGCTCTGCTTTAGTCTCACGTGATGCTCTAGAACCCAGTAAATTATTTTACATTGAACTGATGCCTTTAACTCATTCTGCCTGATTTTATTTTTATTTCTGCCCTGTATTTTATGTATCCTAATGATGATTTCTTTTCATGCTGATTTTTAGCTCTTCATTTCTTAGTGTTTTTTAAGAATTTACAAGATTATTTTACATTTCTTGCTCTCTTTTGGCTAAATCCAGCCAAGTCTTTTTATTCTTTTTGCCTTTGACTTCATTCTCCTGCTGCAAAAAGGGCCCTTATTTGTATGAGTCAAACGAATTGATGACTAATAAAGAGAAAATGGATCTGGATGAAAGTGGAGTCACTGGAATCAGCATCCAGGAAAACATGAGTGGGATGGAATTCTCCCCAGAGGTGCAGAATAAAACCCGGTTTTTATAACCCGGATCTCGGGCAGCACCACTTGGGTTTGGGCTGAGAGGAATCAAAGTTGTCTATGGACAGAGGGAACGATGATCCCAACAAAATCCTGATGGCCAGGGGGCTCTGGGAACTGGGAAAAATATCTGTGGGACATCCAGTGGGTGAAAACCAAGCAATTTTGGGGCCACATTCCATGTCTCATATTCCTTCTGATACAGCAGAACAACATAAAATCATTCCAGAGGGAAGATTTTTAATTGGGGTTCTTCCTTCAGCACTTCCAGAGCCTTGAGTGTGTCCAGGTGGGGTCAGAACTCTGAGTTCTGAGCCTTCCTCGGCTCCCAAAGGAATTCCTCAGGGGAATCTCTGGGAATGTGCTCTGGGTGTTTCCTTTTCCATGCAATATTTAATTCGTGTTGTTTAATTCATCCCATTTCCATTTGTTTAATTTCCCATTCCCGAGGCGTGGCATGGAGTGTCCCTGTCCCAAAACTCAGCAGGTTCCCTGTGCTGGGCATTCCCGGGATCCAAAGCCAGCCCTGGAGTCTCTTGGTTGTGTCACTTCCCAGCCTGCTCCTAAAGGATGCATTTCCTCAAAAGAGGAAAAGCTCCTGGATTCACTGGAGAGGAATTGCTCATTTTCCAGAGGCAGATTCCCTGTGGATGAGGTGGGAAGCGCAGTCCCAGCATGGGATGAGGGTTTTTTTCCTCATCCTGAGCATTTTTTACTCACAGAATTCCCTCTCCTCTTCCTCAGAATTGGTTCTGTTGGAGGAAAAGTAGGATTTTCCCAAAGGATTGCCACAGAAATGTTTCAAAATGATCTAAAATGTACTTAAAGTGAAGTAACACATTGGAATTTTCACGCCATTCCTGTGTTAATTTGCTTTTCCGTGGATACTTGGGCTGAGATTTCCATCCAGGCAATCAAATTGTTCTGCATTCCCAGATGGTTTATGGGCTTTATCCTGACAGAGGAGTCTGGGAAAAACACTAAACGTGGTGGGAACAGCTCTGGCATCTGAGGAGCCCCCGGGAGGTGCCTGCAAAGGGCAGGTGTGGCCCCGAACTCCCTGAATTTCCTGGTCAAAACTGGGAACCCACTTCCATAAAACTGGAATTGGAGGGAAAAATTAGAATTGAGCCCTGAATTTCGGGCAGGGGTTTCAAGAAAGTACCCTTTGGATAACGCCAAAGCATTTGTGGATCTTGAGGATAATTAATTCAACCTGAACGCGGTCACAGTGTTGTAAAATCTGCCATGAAATTCAATTACGACATCGAATAATTCACCGGGAGGCACAAAAAAATTGGGAATTTTTACGGCCCATGTGAAATACATCAATAACTATAATTGATACGATGTAGTGATACCGAAATGTCAATCGTTGATTTGCAGTTTGGACTCTCTTTGAACACTCCTGCTGCCAACGGCCCGCTTGCCTTATCCCTGTGGGAACGCCTTCCCAAAAAACCCACTGGGAGGGCGGAATTCCGCTGCGGCCATGGGTGGGTTGTGGTGTTTGCGTGTCGTTAACGATCCCAAATGGATGGGTTTGGGTTTTTTTTCCCCCATGAAACCCCGGAACAGCAACTGTTCAACTGCCAAGCCCTGCGGAAGCTGAGCATTCCCGACAATGACCTGTCCAGCCTCCCGACGTCCATCGCCAGCCTGGTCAACCTCCGCGAGCTCGACATCAGCAAAAACGGTGAGGGCTCCAAATCCCCAAGGATCCCCAGGAGCTGGGAGCTCTGGTGAAGTTTTAGCTCCTCGCGGTGAAGGAATCCGTGCTCCGCCGCGGGTTTCCCGCCTGGCGTTTTTGGGGAGGGATCCGTGGGAATCCGCCTCTGTTTTTTCCCTTAAGAATCGTAGGTTTTTTGGCATCCTGTGCCCTGATGGTTTGTGCCTGGTTGGGAATAGGAATGTGAGGTTTTCCGTGCTCTTGGGAACATCCCGCTTCCGAAGTGGTGTAGAGCTCCCTGGGCTCGTGTGTGGGGGGATTTAAACAATTCCCAGGATTTATCCCGGCTGATTTGCGGCTGTGCATTCCCAATTCTGCATTTTCACATCGATGGGCCTAAAAACCTTTGTGTGTCTGAGCTCAAGGGTCTTGGTTTTTTAAAAAATGAGGCTTAAGAACTCCTGGAAATGTTGGGAAATTTCCTGTCAGTGAAAACAGAGCCTGGAGACTCTGAGGACTCTGGGAGGGAAGAGACAGAGAAAAGCAGTTGGGGAAGGGATGAAGGCACAAATATCAGCACAAAAGGTGTCACTGTTAATTCTAGAGGTTTGTATTAATCAAGCATTAGCAGTAGAGTTACAAATCTGTGTTTATATGTATTTATTTAGGGCTTTTAGATTTAAGAACCACCTTTTAGATGATAATGCCAAACTGTGTTTCCTTCCTGCTCGAGCTGAAGTCTGAGCTGAAAATCCCAATCAACAAACCGAGCTGAACAGTTTTTGTGTAGGTAATATTTTGATGTGTCTAATAAATATTTCCATGCATCTAACATTCTTTCCATGTGTTTTTAGGAATCCAAGATTTCCCAGAAAACATTAAGTGTTGTAAGTGTTTAACGATAATCGAAGCCAGCGTCAATCCCGTGTCCAAGTGAGTACCAGGAGCTCGTTCTGCTCATTCCAAGGGCACAAAATGTGCTCAATGTGAGCTCAGAGTTCAGGGCTTTGTGTCCAGTCCATTTTCAGGGTTAATCTGAATTTCTTTCTAATTGTTTTAAACCCAGGGTGGGTTTCTCTGAGATCTGAGGACTCTGTGAGTGCCAGTCAGGCTGGGCACTCCCTTAAACACAGGGCTGAGGCTTCACTCAGACACTTTGCCAGCCCTTATTCCTTATTCCTTCCAAATTCTTGGATTAGTAATGAAAAATGTGTTGGAAATCCAGGCTTTACAGAATGGAGCAAAGAGGGGAGAAAGGGTGAAATGTTGCTGTTTCAGATTAAAAGAAATAGAGAGAAAGGAAGAGGGAGAGGGAGAAAGAATGGGAGAAGAAGCAGAAAGAAATGAGAGAGGGGGAAAGAGAAAAAGAGAGAAAAGGAAGGAAGGAAAAAAGAGAAAAGAAAAAAGGAGAGAAGAAAAGAAAAGAGAGAAAAGCTGCTCTACCCTGAATGTGCCAGGCCTTTGCATTTCCTGTGTTTGTAGCAATGCAGAGAAGATGGGAGTGGGCAAAAAGCTCTGTGAGAAGTAAGTTCTTCAGGAGAATTTGGGTAGAGAAAGAAGGTGAGGGAGAAAGTCACCTTTCTGCTTCTAAATATACATTGTTATTATCTCCATGGCAACCCCGGGGTGAGCATTAAGGTTTGCACTGTTTTTTTAGGCTGCCAGATGGCTTCACACAACTTCTAAATTTGACCCAGCTCTATCTAAATGATGCCTTTTTGGAGTTTCTTCCAGCTAACTTTGGAAGGTAAGAATGAGTCACCGCAGCACACTCCTTTCATTTGAACCTGGCTCGGGCTCCCAGGGACCAGCTTAAAGCTGCCTTCTCTTGAAAAACTAAAACCAAAACCCCAGAGATTCTGGCTTTCCAGCCCCATTTTCGTGAGTGACTGGCGGAGTGAGTGTCGTGTCAGCAGCAATTCGGTGGCGAGGTGATGCAGTTTGGCACTGCAGGGGAAGGTGAGGAGAAGCAGAGCTCGAGGAGGCTCATCCTTCACCCAGTGTGACTCAGCTGTGGCAGGGGCAGAGAGCAGCAGCGCGGCCCCTTGTCTGTGACAAATGGGGCAGGAGGGTGAGGAGCTGTGAGGCAGAAGGGCAGAAAGGAGTGGCTGAGCGAGGTGGAATAAGCAAAGATGGAATGTGGAAGCAGAGCAAGAGCGAGCAGGAGGGATGGGGAGAGAGGGTAAAAATAAATGCAGCAGGAGCAGAGCCAAAAAGTGTTAGATAAGGACAAAGCAGAGGTGGTGGGAATCCGAGTTAACCCCATTTCCATAGGAGGGGGCAGCAGGAGCTGGGGGGGCCTTACCCTGCACAGCCCTGGCAGAAATGGGGGGTTTATTCCTCCTCTGTTACACCGGGAATCGTGGAAGTTCTGCCCTTGGATCGTCCCCCCTGGGCAAGGAGCTCAGGAGACGAAAGATCAGCAGAGCAAATCTTTGGGGTTGTTCCAGAACTCACCCAACCCCGGTTTTAGGCTGGTCCCTGCAGCCACCTGGATTTCAGGTTTGTTATTTTGTCTGGGAACATCAGCTCAGCTCTCCAGAGGTGACAGAATCATGTTGGGAGTGACATGGGGCTGCTCGGGGCTGGGGAGATAAAAACGCTGCCTTATCACAGCCCCTGGGCTGGGCCTGCCTCTGCCCGGGGTGCTCTCCAGAAACACAGAGCATCAGCAGGGGGAAGGGAGTTGTCTGCACGTGGGGAGTGTGGGGAATGTCGGGATAACCCCGAATTCCTGCCCTTGGAGCCAGGTGTAAATCCAGATATCGAGGAAAAAGGGATGGATGGGACACGCTCGGTGGGGTGTTTGTTCCCATCCTGCTCTGGCAGAGCCCTGCTGGGGCTTGGCCTGATAATTTTGGGATTAAGGAGAGGTTTAGGAGCCTCAATCTTTCAGCAGAAAACACTTTCTTTTACAAATGCTTATTTTATCTAAATAAAGTGACTCTATTTCCTTTTTTTTAATTATTATTATTGTTATTTCCCTCCTGTCTGATCTGTTTGGGACCTTGCATTTACAAACCTTGCTCTTGTTTTCTCGTTGTTTTTTTGGGTTTTTTCCCAAACTTGGGGCCCTTTCCTGTGTTTGCCTTGCTGGGGCCATGAATAAAATGAATTTAAAATTGCTGGGAAAAGCTGATAGATGCCAGAGCTTTTCAGAAGAGTTCAGATAAGAGCAGACATTACATGAAATTACTTGGCTCTGAATTTTGTGCCAGCCCCAGCCCCACAAGAACTGGTCATTGGGTTATTGTGCCCCAAACAGACTTTTTAAAATTAAAATAAATAATTTCCAACCATCCTGACGGATTCTTTGAACGCGCTAATGGTTTTTCTCTCCTGTTTCCAGACTTGTCAAATTGCGAATTTTGGAGTTAAGAGAAAACCACTTGAAAACTCTACCAAAGTAAGTGATGGGATATTTATATTTATTCACCTGGAATTTCCAAAAAGCGCCAAATATTTGCATTGGTAGCCATGCAGTGGTGATATTTCTGGGATGAGTTTTGGTTTTTTACATTTATTAAACAAATTCTACTAAAGGTTTTTAGGAAAAAAACCCCCAATTTATGAGTCCGTGATATAATGGAAGATGGACAACGGTTGATCAGCTGAGTGTAACTCAAGAGCCAAAATCTGACATTTTTATGTAAATATCTGACATTTTAAGGTAAATATCTGATATTTTCAGATAAATAAACAAAATTGGGAAGCACCAGATGAGCTAACCCTGGTCAGTGAGGACGTGGCAGCGTTTTCCTCACCCAGGAATCATCTGAAGTGTTGAAAACATCCTCAGGAAAATGTTCTCCCCTCATGGTCTATCCAGAATGAAATGGTTTTGCCTTTACTGTGTCTGCAGGATACTGAGGAAATGTCCATTTTTGAGGGTTTCTTGGTGCTTTTACCAAAAAAAAAGGAAGTTTTTGTGATTTGAGCAACACTTAAAGGGTGTTTTGAGAAGGGAACGCAAAGTAAATAAACAATAATCTTCTCCCAATCCCATGCTCACTGTAGGAGCTGCACTGGGAAAACAGGGAATATGCTGTGGTATCCAGACTGGAATTATGGAATTGTTGTATGGGGCAGGGATCACCCTGAAATGGGGAAGTATCCCTGGATTTGGGGTTTCAGGAAGGAGGGCTGTGTGTCCCCATGGTGAGACTCACAGTGGTGGCACTCAGCTGGGTTTATTAAATGCTGCCTATCCTGATTTTCACATTATCCAGCTCGTTTTCAAAGGAATTTCTCACCATCTCCTGCCCAGGAGTGACATTTCTCCGCTTCCCATGGATTTTTACCCACGGCACTGGCCTGGTTTAAAGGAAAGCTGTTTTTTTGGGTTAGACACAGTGTGATTTATGTGGGCTGAAAACACTTTCCTGTAGAAATTTTCCATTTCCCCTGCTCTGAGTCACTTTTATCATACTAAAAACCAAACAAATAAAAACCTGCCATCGGTTTTTATCTCCATTTAGACCAGAGATCTGCCCAGGACAGGGGATTGGCAGCCTTTGAGGTGTTGATTTACGTGCTGTGGTACCCAGGGTGCTCCTAAAGCCCAGCTCAGCAGGAGGGAATTGCCTCATCCATGGGTGCAGAAGGAGCTGGTTGGAATCATTCGGGTGGGATTGAGGGATTGCAACTCCACAGCAGCACAATTTGGATCAAACAGGGTATTTTCACATTTCCTGATTCTAATCCCACTGAAGACAAGGCTGATTCCTGACTCCAGAGGGAGCAGGGCTGGCATCGTGTGGCCTTGGCGCTAATAAAGGAATGTTTGGGGAATTTTCTCTGGGATAAGAGGTGTTTAATGAGGGAATTTTGGTCCAGTTCAGGTGGGGGTTGGATGGAAGATTCCAGTGCAGTAGCATGCAGTTCATTGAGTGGCACTTTTCCTGTGGTTCCAAGGATGTTCCTTGGGAAGGATCCCAGGGAAGCAGGGCCTGGCTGTGGCAGCTTTGCTGGAATCACCGAGGTGGAGTGGAAGGAAAAGGTTTTTATTTAAAATTTATGCAAATTCCACCCTCAACGTGCTGGGGAAAAGGCCAGGGCACCACCGTGGCATTAAATGGGGGGAAAAAATGGGAATTTGGGGCTTTTCTGGGATTATTTTGCTCTCCCTGGGCAGAAAAGGTGCTGAGAGCAATGTCAGGGAGAGGCACCACTTACTGGAGGTGGAAATTCTGAGGATTTTTCTCCTTGTGGAGGGGGATTTCACCTCTGATCCAAACCCTGCTAACTCCAGGCTGGAATGGGGCTGGGAAAGCGGGACTGGGAGTGGGAGGAGGGCGGTGGGGAAGGCGGAGGTGCAGAGGGCACAGCAGCACCTGAAATTCCAGATTGCTTTATTTACCCAGGCCAGGGAGAGAAGGGAAATGGTGACAAACCCCCCACGTTTCCAACAGAACCATCTGCACTGGGGGAAAACAAACGCAGGATAACAAAATCCAGGAATATTGCACGGAATATCCATCATCCAGTGCGGACAGAGCACTGAAAATCAGGATATATTACACAATCCATTGGGAAAACGAGCGGTGCAGATCCTTGAGTTTGTATTTAAAGGTTTCCTTTCTTATGCTGCAATTTATTGACTTTATCATGAATAGAATAACCTGAATATCCTGGTGCTTTGTGCCAAGGTTCTAAGGCAAGACACGAAGAGAAGGGCAAGTAAATAATTTTAATATTGCCAGTTGAATTTAAATTAAAATTTTAATACAGAAATTTGAATTTTAATTTAAATTTTAATATTGAATTTTAATTTAAATTTTAATACTTCAATTTGAATTTAAATTTAAATTTTAATTTTTCAATTTGAATTTAAATTAAAATTTTAATTTTTCAATTTGAATTTAAATTTAAATTTTTAATATTTCAATTAGAATTTAAACAGGTGGGAAATGGTCTGGAAGGACATTTTAAGTCCCTTCTGCTCAGGGTTATTTAAGCTCAGTGGGACTTAAGTGGACAAAGAGTTATCAAAAAGCAGATTGGTTGGTTTTTTTTTTTCATCCCTTCCATGCTCTAGGAAAGATGGATTTTAGAATATTTAGAAAATATCCTAAAAAAATTCTAAAATACTTAGGAAAAAAATAATATTTTAAGGAAAAATTCAGCATTTGGGCATCAGCAGGAATGGAATGTGCTTTGTGTTAGGCAGAGCTCTAAATTTGCTCTATTTCCTGCTAAATCCAGGTTGCTGGAAGATGTATCCATAGGAACTGGATGCAAAATGGTCTAAAATTACTGCACAAATAGCAATTTAAGGCAGTTCTGACTGTGGGTGATGAAAACATGGCAGGATATTCCCATTTTCCCCACAGAAACGTTTTTAACCCGCTGAAAATATCTTCGTGTTTGGCCCGAAGATCTTCACAAGGTTCTTCCGTAAAATCGGGGATTTATTTTCCCTCGGGGTGGTTTGAGCAGAGATTATCACTGATCATTTCCCAGGACCTTCTGAGCAGCTGGAAATCTCTGCTGGATGTTGCAGATAATTTCTGATGTTTTACGAAGGCTCTAATTTGTCCAACAAAAATAGAAAAAAAATCTGGATTTTTTTTTTTTTTTTCCCCTGGAATTTCTGTAAAATTTCGGAGCATTTGGGAGATTCTGACCGAGTTTTAAATTGGGAACTGCTGGTGGCCTGTGCTGGGAAAAGTGCAGTGGGATTTCCTGCTCCTAAAAACCACCTTAGTCCCCCGAATTTCCCGATTTTTCAGGCCAAACATTCCTGAATCCCGGCACATTCCATCACTGAGGGGAATTTTCTGTGTTCTGGGAATAGGCTCTGTCCTAAATATCCATTTCTCTTCGTGGTCAGCAGACCTGATGCTCCTAAGCTGATTTTTTTGGGGGGGGAATTGAACATCCTGATGGACTCCTGAGAGCAATCAGGAATATTCGGGAATCTCCCTGATTTATTTTTGGTTTTAAACCTCAGGTAAAAATCCGGAATGTCCCCTGTAGCTGCTGGTTGTTCCAAGCAGCCTGGAATTTTCAAAGACCTTGGAGTAAATTCCAAGGCCTGGGTTGATCTCTGGGCAGGGGAAAACACCTGCCCAAGGTTCTGTGGGATTTCTTCCCAAAGCCATCTGTGAAACTGAAGGATTTTAGGGAGCTCCTTCGGACCTGGTGAGTCACTGGAGTCTGGAGGGGCTGGGAGGGATGAGAAAATCCCTGGATTTGCTGTTCTCATGCTCTGACTCACTGGCTCCCAATAAAATCGTGGCTCCTGAGCAGATCTTTGGGATTTTTGGCAGCAGGAATTGCAACCCTTTTCTTCCTGCTGGGAAAAGTGATGTCCAATGGATCATTTCCAGAGGAGAGAGTCGTGATGTAGGGGGAAAAAAGCCAAGATTTCTCCTGGATTTCAGGATTGATTTGCTTCGTGAGGAGGAAAAGTTGCAGTCTTCAAAAATGGGAGGGATTGTGGCATTCCGGGGGCAACAGCAATTAAAATTTGGGATTTAACGTGCGGAGTCGCGTCCTGAGGGACCAGCGGGGATTTGGGGATAAGTCAGGAGCTCTCCAGTCGGGAATTAGGCTGGGAATGAAGGATGGGAGTGGTTTAAGGGGGTGTAAAATGGCTGTGAGCCATGGGTCCAAATGGATCTGCCAGGGAGCGCTCCCGGAATCATTGGAACGCTTGTGACACGGGGTGGAAAAAAGGGGGAGAGCTCGTTTGGGAAAGCTCCGAGGGAAACGGGAAAGGCTGGAGCAGGTCCTGACAGGAAAAACAGTGATTGCACAGTGAATGGCATGGGAGGGCCTAGAAATGGTGGTATTTATGTGAAAAAAGCAGAACTGGGGGGAGATATTCCAGTGTTGGTGCGCACACACAGGGAGTGTGTTCACTGGGGGGAACTGGGGAACTGGGCTGAAATCACCCAGAAATGGGACATCCTGTCACAAATCACGCAGCAGTGTGTGCCTCCTGCCGTGGCTCAGCACTTTGATCTCCCCTGCAGACGTTTGTTTGGGTTGCTCTGTTCTTCGGGGGTTTCAAGCTGAAATTCCCGAAATAATCGGATTTTCCAGCTCTCCCTTTGCAGTGGGTTTGGTGCAGTCTCCCAAAATATTTCGTGCCTGTCCTTGTACTCCTGGCTGGAGTCAGGAATGAAAGGGCTTTATGGACAAGATGATGGTGATGGGGTGGGGGTTTATTTTCCTTTTGTTAAAATCACCGATTTTCTCTTGGTCACTTTTCAGCCTTAAAACGTTGCTGTTTCCAGCCTTAAAAATCTAAACCAGTGTTCTGAGTTCTTGATTGCACATTTGAGGCTCTGACTGTACCAAAGCATAACCACGTGAAAGTAGAGGGTTGATTTTTATTCCTGGGAATTCCTGCTCAATTCTGTTCGCTGTCAAAATTCCCATTTTCCTCGGGAAATCGTTACCTGTTGTGGGCAATCGAATTTAGGAATTTTCTGCTTTGCCTTTTTCTCCAAATCCCTCGAGCTGGGCTGAATTTCTGGGGTTTAATTGCTACAATTTAAGTTACAAAAGGATTTCTGCGTGTCCAAGTCCATAAAAAGTAATTTTTTTCCTATTTTGTACAATATTTTCCTATCAATGCTCCAATATCTTCCTGGCTAAAGGGAAAACTGGATAAGTTTTCTTCTCGTGATTTAAAAGCACACGAGGTCAGCCCAGTTAAAATTTTCCATTAAAAATGTTGGAAGGAGAAATGGACGCAAGAAGGATTTTCCTCAATTAAGGTTTTCCTTCTGGGTAATGAATGAAGGGGTGAAAACAAGATTTTGGTGCAGATATAATTGAAAATACCTGGTTTGGCTTCCCAATCATGTATTGGGGGAAAAAAGCCTGAGGGAAAAACCACATTTTTCACCCACAAGAATTTCCTCTTTGGAATTTCCATAAAACGGAACTTTCTCTGTCCTTTGAATTCCAAGTGTACTTTGGGGGTTTTTTTCTGTACATACAATGTGAAAAAATGACGTTTTTCTCTGACATTCATTCAATTTTTTTTCCTCCAGGCCTTCCCACTTCTTTCCATTTCTTTCCCTCCCCCCAAACTTAGAGATGGACCCAAAGTTTTAATTTGAATTAATCCCACTGCCAGGCTCCCTTGTGGATCTGCACCAAAGAACGTGCCAGGTATCCATAACTACCCAAAATCGAGGAAAAAAAATCATTTGGGAACAAGGCAAAGTGGGGAAGTTCTCCTGTTCTTGCTAAAATTCAGATTTATTGGGATGATTTGTAACTCTCATTCATGCTGGGGGTTTTTTTAAGGGGTGGGGCTGTGTATCAGGAGATCAGGCACATTCCGGTTTTTAAGCAGCATCACAAAAACTGTGTGAAAATCACAGATTTTTTTCTATTTTAAAACAAAATCAAGCGAATTAGCCCAGATTCTTCCTGTTACCAACAGCAGTGGCTGCTTTGCAGAGGTTAAATTTGCGAATTTGCAGTTTCTGACCCTGTGGAGTCACAATTTTTGTGCCCTTCTGCAGCTGCAAAGGGAGAAATGAAGTGAATGATCCAGAAATTCCAGGAAAACACTCCGAGATTCCAGATGTCCCAATCCTTTACCTCCCTTCTGACGGGAATTTGCTGGATAAGAGATATTTTTATTTCCAGGAACCTGATCATTGAGTGGTCCCAAGCTTCCCTGTGGCTTACAAACATCACTGCCGTGAAATCCACATTCCCCACATCCCTCAGCGCTTCCCAAATCCCACTTTTGGAAGTTGCCTGGCAAAAATCACAAGGTTTTTTTGTTTTTTTCTTGAAGTGTGCTGAAATCAGTGGAAGAGACAATTTAAATCAGCTGAGGATCTGTCCGGGGAGGGGGGGCTAAATTTAGGGGAAAGCTTCACTTTCTCCTGCTATTTTTTGAGATGCTGCTCCACTTTTCCTCCCGAGTTTTCTGACAAAGACGGGAAGCGTTTGCCACACTTTGGGCTTCACAAACATTTCCAGCCTTCCTGGTGACCTGTTTTCCTCAAATAGCAGCTCTGGCTGACTTTGGGAACTCACAACCACCCCAGCTTTACTACTCCGGCACCACGTTATTAAAATATTGGCGATATTTGAACCGGCAACTGCTACTACGAGGTTTCCCTTTAGGGTTTTTTGAGCTGAATGGATTTGCTGCTCAGGGAAGAGGCTGGAAAATGGATCCCATTGTTTTGCTTTTGGGAAAAAAAAAAAAAAAAAGGCTTTTTCCTGTTTTTAAAGGGGGGTAACATTGTGTGGAAAATTGCCTTACTTGTTTTTTGTAGAATCTCAGAATTCCAGACTGGTTTGGGTTGGGAGGGACCTTAAATCCCGCCCAGTTCCACACCTTCCATAGACCAGGTGAGCTTTAAGGTCTTTTCCACGGAATTCTGGCGTTCCGCGGTCCGTTTCCCAGAGGAGCTGCTGCCTCATTAGGAACGCTGAATTTCAGAGGGAAAACTCTCCCGGCCCCAAGTGCTGGGAGCGGGGAGCGTTTACAACCGCGGGGCATCGCCCAACCTCCCACTCCTTTTGTTCCCGATTATCCCGAAATCCCGGGCTCCTCCCGCTCGGCATTCCCCGTGCTGATGGGGTTGGATTTGGTCCCGCCGCAGCCCTGCTCTGCTGTCCCAGGTGATGGCACAGGGCAGTGGCTCCCTGCCCTCCGAGGTCCCCAGTGCCGTTCCCCTGATCCTGGATTGATCCCAACCCTACAGAACCCTCGCACAATTCCAGCAGGGAGCAGCTGTGGGAACGGGATGGGGTTTCACCTTTGGGACCATCACAGACCTTTTATTTTTCCCAGCTCCTCCCGTATCCGTGTGCTCCGCGTCCCTGTCCGGTGGGAGAGTGGGATTGGCTCGGCCTGGCGCCTTGGGATGGGGGCTCTGGAATTCTGTAGGTTCTCCCTGGGTAGGTTCTCACTTAGGAGGTTATTTTTCTCAGTTAGTAGGTTGTTTTTTCTCATTTAATAGGGTTTTTTTTCTCTCATTTAGTAGGTTCTCACTTAGGAGGTTATTTTTCTCAGTTAGTAGGTTGTTTTTTCTCATTTAATAGGGTTTTTTTTCTCTCATTTAGTAGGTTGTCACTTTGTAGGCTCTCATTTAGTGGGTTTTTTTTTCTCTCATTCAGTAGGTTCTCACTTTGTAGGCTCTCATTTAGTTAGTTCTCAGTAGGTTTTTTTCTCTCATTCAGTAGGTTCATACTTAGGAGGTTCTCAGTTTGTAGATTCTCATTTAATAGGTTCTTCCTCTCGTTTGGTAGGTTCTCATTTAGAGGGGGTTTTTTTCCCTGTCATTTAATAGGATTTTTCTCTCATTTAGGAGGTTTTTTTCTTTAATTTAGTAGGTTCTCGTTTAATAGGTTCTGTCTCTCAATTAGTAGGTTCTCACTTAGTAGGTTTTTCCTCTTAATTTATTAGGTTGTTTCTCTAATTTACCAAGTTCTCATTTAGCAGGTTCTCATTTAGTAGGTTTTTTTCTCATTTAATAGGTTCTCAGTAGGTTTTCTCTCATTTAGTAGGTTTTTTTTCCCGTTTAGTAGCTTCTCACTTAGTAGGTTTCTCTGAGTAGGTTCTCATGTAGTAGTTCTCAATAGGTTTTTTCCTTAGTAGGTTCTCATTTAATGGATTTTTTTCTCTCATTTAATAGGATTTTTCTCTCATTCAGTAGGTTTTTCTCCTCGTTTAGTAGGGTTTTTTCTCATTTAATAGGATTTTTCTCCCATTTACCAGGTTTTTACTCTCGCTTAGTAGGGTTTTCTCTCAATAGGATTTTTCTCTCATTTACTAGGTTTTTCCCTCTTACATAATGGGATTTTTCTTTCATTTACCTCTCATTTACTGGGCTTTTTCCCTCATTTAATAAGATTTTTCTCTCATTTAGTAGGCTTTTCCTCTCCCTGAGTAGGGTGTTGGGTTATGGACGGCTTCCCCCCAAACCCTTGGAATGACACTTTGCCCTGTCACCACCCCCAGCCACACCAAGGTGTCCAAACTGCTCCTGCAGCTGCTCCGGGCTGGGAATCCCAGCTTGTCCCTCCCAGACCCATCCTGGGAGCCGTGTTCCTGCAGTGCATCCACCAGAATTCCCTAAAGTCGGGGAGCAGAGAGCCCCAAACCGCTGTGGGACCTCTCGCTGCCTTTTCCACCAGCCTGGAAAAATTCCCTGTGCTCTGAAATTTTGTAGGGAAGCAGCAGGGAAACAAAGATAATGCTGCAAAATTTTGTGGCCCTCAACTGCTTTTATTGCTGCAATTGGAATCCTGGATCCTCCTGGATCCTCCTGCCCGCAGTTCCAGAGGGAAATTTCAGGAGTGACCTGAAATTTTCCAGGAGTTCCTGCCCATTCCCAACCGCTTCTGAAGGAAAATGCAGATTTTGTTATTGAGCCCTGGCACTTTTGGTCTCAGCTCCATCCCAGCCCAAATTTATTTCGCTGGTTTTGTTTGGAAACAAAGCTGGGTTTGATCCGTGCTGCCCCCAGGCCAGGCTGCAGCAGGAAGAGGAATCAAAAGGACTCCGAAATAAGGAACTGAAATTCCTTTTCTCCTGTGTTTGGGGTTTAGCTGATGGAGCCAACTTTGAGCCATCAGATATTCCTTAACTCCCATCGAGCCTGGTTCATCCCCTGGGAATTATCCAGCACCTCAAATCAGATCCTCTCCTGTTCTCTGCAAAATAAATGGGAAAACGGGGCTAAAAAGTGCATTTTCAGTCTCTCTTTACTCTCAGTGTGTTCAGTCCATGCAGAATTAGTACAGAAGAGCAGAAAGTGTGAGGAATTCTTTAGGGATTTGAATAATATATAAATATAAAGGTTTATAATAAGAATAATGTCTTGCATTTCCTGACGAAACTTTGGTTATTTTTAGTCAGTTTTTATTATGGGAAACTTGGGCCGCTTCTCCTCGAGGTGGTGGAGACAGAGATCCCAAGTGCTGTTAAATAACCCAATTAATTGGATGTTATAATTTGATATTAATTTAATGACTTGGTGGAGGCTCCATCCCTGGAAGTGATTGAAAAGCCTTTGGTTGTGGCATCTGGGGACATGGTGACCATGGTTGGACTCGATGAGCTCAGAGGGCTTTTCCAAACTTCACCATTCCATGATTTTATTATTGGGGGAATTTTCTCTGTGGCCTAAACAAGAGGGTTTCCCTGGTTATTTGAATTATTTACAATTTCTAGATGAATGGCTTCTAAATAAGGCAGCAAAGCCAAATCTGCAAGAATGTGAGGAAGTTAAATTAGGCCATTAATGTGATTAGCAGGAATTGTAATTAATAGCCCCGGATTGTATCATGTGAGTTATAATTTATGGAGTGGGAATGGTTTAAAAAGCTCATTTTCCACCAATTTTCCGTGGTTTCTCTGCTGGTTTCCACGCCTTTTGTAGTCTTTTAAAAATCACATTCCGTGTTTAAAAATCATTAAAAAATAAAATCACCTGATTCTGAACCTCGTGGGAATTCCACCCTCATAGCCCAAAATCTCCTGAATGGAGTCACTCATGAATGGCAGGACAGCTCCAAATGGGATCCCAGCAAAGATTCGTGGGAAATCTTCATTTGTCACTTCCCTGAGCACGTTAATCCTCTGCCATTACATCATTGAAGCAGTGAATATTTAACTGAGCATTACTCATAATTGCTCCTTTCCTCATCCACCTCTATAAAATGACCCCACATAAAAACTAGAATGAAGCTTTCCCTAAGAAAAATATAAGTAATTACACGAAAGAGATAAAAATATCAGCAGATAATGGAAAATCTCATCTAATTTTCCATTGGGAACATTGGCAGAGCTCCATTTTTTCATGGAGCCCCAACTCCCTGAAATTAATCTGCCCCTACACCAATTTTAGTTCCTGGAACTGTTTATTTGACTGTAGAAATGGCTCAAATAATGGTTAAAAGTTGCATCTGAAGCTGAATTTACAACAGGACAGCCCAAAGCTGTTAAAGTTGTGTTCAAAAGAATTTGAGATGAAAGACAAAGGTTTTACCAGTTTGAGTGTATTTCATCTCTGAAGAGTTTCAGGATTTAATCATTGAAAAGATATAAGAGAAATATCTAAAATATAAAAAAATTTATAATGTATATAATGTGTATAATAATTAAAATATTAGTTATAATAATATATTGTGATATATTTCTGTGGGGGTTATTTCCCTGTTTCTGTGGAGTTTATTTTCCCATTCACATGGAGTTTATTTCCCCGTTTCTGTGGGGTTTACTTCCCTGTTTCTGTGAGGTTTTTTTCCTGGTTTTGTGGGGTTTATTTCCTGTTTTTTATGGGGTTTATTTCCATATTTCTGTGGGGTTTGTTTCTCTGTTTCTTTCTCTGTTTCTCTGGAGTTTTGTTTCCCTGTTTCTGTAGAGTTTATTTCCCTGTTCCCGTGGGATTTATTTCCCTATTTCCATTGAGTTTATTTCCCTGTTTCTCTGGAGTTTATTTCCTATTTCTGTGGGGTTTATTTCCCTACTTTTGTAGGGTTTATTTCTGTATTTCTGTGGGGTTTCTTTCCCTGTTTCTGTGGAGTTTGTTTCCCTGTTTCTGTGGGGTTTTTTCCTGGTTTTTGTAGGGTTCATTTCCCTATTTCAGTGGAGTTTATTTCCCTGTTTCTCTGGAGTTTATTTCCTATTTCCATTGGGGTTTATTTCCCTGTTTTTGTGGGGGTTATTTCCCTGTTTCTGTGGAGTTTATTTTCCCATTCACATGGAGTTTATTTCCCCGTTTCTGTGGGGTTTACTTCCCTGTTTCTGTGAGGTTTTTTTCCTGGTTTTGTGGGGTTTATTTCCTGTTTTTTATGGGGTTTATTTCCATATTTCTGTGGAGTTTATTTCCGTGTTCCTGTGGGATTTATTTCCCTATTTTTGTGGGGTTTATTTCCTGGTTTGGTGGGGGTTATCTCCTGGTTTTGTGAGGTTTTCCTCCCTGTTTTAACGAAGGAAAAGTGGAATTTGCTGGCAGTCAAACTGCAGCAGCGCTCTCAGCGTGGCTGAAATGCTGAACCAGGGCCCTGTTTCTCAGGCACAGCATCTCAATAATCATCACTTTTACCTCTGGTACAAATTGCAGAGATAAAACAGTTGATATTTTAGATCATGGCAATTAAGGCTGTGCTAATTTTTTGATTAGGATCTGATTACCTCAGGAGGCCTCTGAACTGCCTGTTGCAGTTCATGTTAAATGGCTTCATTATTTTCCATCCTCTTTTTTTCACTGCACACCCCTTCCAAACCCAGCGTGGTGTTGGGATTACTTTGGTCTGGCAGGGCTTAAGGAGAAATTCTGCACTTGGGATAAAACCCTGCTCCAGTTTTGCTCATGGAAACAAAGGCAAAAATTGATTTATTAACTTTGAACTCGGTTAAATCTGAACCTCACAGCAGGGGCAGCCACGCTGGGGACCTGGCCCAAGAGCCCAAACACTTTCTAGTGGTTTATAAAATACCACAACAAATGCATAAATCTCCATCAAAAAGCCACAATCTCTGTCATAAAATATCAAAAAATAACAAAACCCCATGATTTCTGTTATATTTCATTTCAATCCCGTATTAATGTGACATGGGGCATTTTCCCTGAGCAAATATGCAAAATTCTACCAAGATTTTGTTCATTTTTATATAAAAATAACTGTTGCTGGCCTTTGAGTTCAAGAACCTCAGTTAATGTCTCAAGGATTGTTTAAATTTGCATCAGCACCAAACTGGTGCAATTATTTTTTTTTTTTGCCATATCAATGGAGCTTTATTTTTATCCTAGCAAAATCTGACTGACATTTTGCAAGTTAAAAATCTCATTTTAAGCCTTTCCTAATCTGTTCCAGGTCAATGCACAAACTGACTCAGCTGGAGAGGCTCGATCTGGGCAATAATGAGTTCTCTGAGCTGGTAAGAAATGCTCCAGTTTTTAATGGGAAACCTGTGGGGTCTGGATGCTCTGTCCGTGGGGCATTAATGCTTTCACTGGAAAGGCTTTGTTGGCTCGTGGCCCTGGGCAAGGGACACATTTCCTTGTCCCATGGAAGGTGTTTCATATTCCTGAGGGGAATGGTGGTGGCCAAATGTGCTTCATCCCCACCAGGATTTGCTCCTCAGCTCAAGGTCGCCGAGGATTCCCCCTCTGAGCAGGTTGTGACCCCTGGGATGCTTCCCTGGGGGATGGATTGAGGACCTCAGGATGAATTATTGTGTCAGTTATGGACTGATTTCTCAATGTTGTTCATTGTATCTTGGAAATTATAGAGATTGTTATTACCAGCCATTAGAAATTGCTATTTATTAGCAAGCTGTGGCTGCCCCTGGATCCCTGGAAGTGCCCAAGGCCAGGCAGGACAGGGCTTGGAGCAGCCTGGGATAGTGGAAGGGAGTGGAATGGGATGGGATTTAATGTCCCTCCCAACCCAAACCAGTCTGTAATTCCAGCAGAGGTCAATTTTCGACTCCCAAAGGAGTTTCGGTCCCTAACTCATCCCCAAGTCAGAATTAATTTTCCTGAGATTTAAATCTTTTGGGAATTTTCTCTGTTGTCAGCACAGAAAGTAAGAGATGCTGCTCCTGGGTAGTCCTGGAAGAACAGGGTCAGGGATTACAGTCCTACAAGGGAATAGTTCCTGTAGCTTTAGTTAAAACTGAGATAATTCCACTTCAAACAAACCCTGAAATGTCACCTGGTGGTAAAAAGCTGTAGCAAAGTCTCTACGTCTGTTTTATGGAGAAACTCCCACCCTGTTCCAGGCTGCTCATTTATTCCATGCAGGAGAAAAGAGAGGATTTAACTCCGACTTTTAATTAAAATCTTCAGCGTGGATAAACAGAATGAAACTTTCTGAAGTGCTGCTTGGAATTTTAACTGTAGGAATTAAATCCTGCCCGAGTCCAGAGCATCTCTTCTGCGGGTGGCTTGGGTTTGTGGTGTTTGGAAAGAACTGGACAGTATTCCATATTTTTCCACGGCAGCAGAGTGACCCTGTGAGTGATAGACCCAGGAGAGGGGTGCCCCCATCCTGCTGTTAGGGCCAGAATTCCCAAGCTGACTCATTTTTCAGGCAGCTGCAACGAAAATGCAGGAGCTGGAATCAAATGCCAGGAGCCAAATGGGCCAAGAGGCCAAGGAACAGCAGGAATGTGCAGGAATGCCTTAGGACAAGTGGCAGTAGTTTAACTCACACCTGGAGAAAAAGGATTAAAAGGCCCTGTTTTCATGGATCCTGAAAATCTGATCTGGGTTTCCACAGAAATCTCTTTTTTATTGGAGAAAAATGAGTTGGTGGTGTGGGAGAGCTCCATTTCCTTGGTATCCTGGGACTGTTGTGGCCCTTCCCTGGGACCTGGAAAAGTCCCCAGGACCTGGAAAAGCCCTTCCTGCAGCCAGATGGAGCCACAGGCACGGGGCTGCCATGGCCAAAATGAAATCATTCCGTTCATCCACTGTGCTGGGAACAAGATTCCCAAATCCTGGGAGACGTGTGCGTTCCTGGAATGCAAATTGTGGCTCCCTAAATAGCAGCTGTATCCAAGTGCCTGGATGTAATCAAGGAAGGGAAGAGGCAGCTCCTGTCACGGGTCTCCAGGAGCAGTGAATCCCAAGGTTTGGCATCTCCCTGGTTTTGGGGAGTCAAACCTGGCCCTGGGAAGAGGAGGAGGCAGCAGCTTTGCTGAGTTTGGCTTCCCTCCACCCAGCTCCAGAGGTTCAGGAGTCTGCAGCCAGCAGCAAGGCTTTGGGAGAAATTCAGGAAGGGGATAGGTAAAGGTGGGGAGAGAAGGAAAAGGAAAGAGGATAAAATATAATGTAATTTTATCAGAAATTCATGTGAGTTTTTCCATTCAGACTCGATCCCAGGAAGCTTTTCTGTATGGAAGGGGTGGTCAGACCCTGAAACAGGCTCCTGGAAAGGGGGATTAAGGGACATTTGGACAATTCCCTGAATAATATCCTTTATGCTTTGGTCAGACTGAATTGGACAGGGAGTTGGACTGGGTGGTCAATGTAAAACCCTTCCAGCTGGTTCTCTTCTGTCCCTGTCCCTGTTCCTATTCCTGTTCCTATTCCTGTTCCTTTTCTGTCCTATTCCTATTCCTATTCCTATTCCTATTCCTATTCCTATTCCTGTTCCTGTTCCTATTCCTTTTCTGTCCTATTCCTATTCCTGTTCCTATTCCTTTTCTGTCCTATTCCTATTCCCATTCTACTCTATTCCAGTTGTAGCAGCCTAAGTGGAAAGTGAAAACATTCCCCAAACAGACCCAAACCAAAGCATTTCTAACAGACACAAACGAGGTTTTAATGCCACTTTAATACCAGCCCATCCACGAGATCTCCCCCGGATCGTGGTGTGCCATCGTGTGGAGTATTCCATGTGGAAATCCCATCATGCTGGGAAATCACAACCCAAGAAATTCCCCATCAAAGTGTGCTCTGTACAGCCCAGGAACAGGCTGGGGCCTTGGAGAAAGGTGTCTGTTAATGAGAGGGATTTAAGAGCAAATTAAAGTTGAGAGGGGAAATGATGATTATCCATAATGACCTCAGCCCGTGAACGCTCCAGAGGGATAAAGAAACATTCATCAGCACAGGAGCAAATAGCAGCAAATGGTCATTAATCAATTTAGCCTGGAAATTAGAAGTGGTTTTAATCACTGAAGGACAGCGGAATTTCAATGGAATTAGCAGAGGCAAAATAAATCATCTTTAAAACGTTCACCACTGGTTTTTAATAGGAACTCGTTATGGGGAGGTGTGGAAAACAAGGAATGAGTTCTCCTGCTTATCAGCTTTGCTCTTACCTGATGAGGCATCAGGAGCTTCTCCCGCAATTCCCTGAGCAAGTGGAAAGCCAGAATTCCTCTGGGAATGGCAGCATTCCAAAGCAGAGCACACGGGATAACTCGAGGTCCCTCTCAGGGTCTGGTAGTGCTGGGAAGGTCCATTTGTTTCTGCCTGCGTTGGAATAATTCCAGGGCAACTGCACTGCTTCCAAATGCTGGAACCTGATTTGGAATGGAATATTTAGTGGAATATTTAATGGGAAAAAAAATACCAGGTTCTGAAAGGCTTTGGGGAAAAAAAAAAAATCTCTACAGCTTGAGAGGGCAAAGGCAAATTCCAAGTCTTGGTTTGCTGTGGAAAGTGTTTCACGGGAAAGGAAAGCACTGCTGAGGAAACCTGGGAATATACATGACCTGGATTTGTAATTCTGGATTTTCACAGCTGTGAGGAGTGAGAAGTGATTGGGGGAATTGCCTTTTTCAGCTTTTCTCACCGACACCCTGAAGTGCTGAAAAGAATGAAACAGAGGAAAGTTTAATTTTGCAGTTCCAGGTTTTATCAGTGCCCTTTATCCCCTGTGCATTCTGACTCCCGGGTGTCAGATATTCAGATATTCAATCTCCCAAGGATGTATCCTTTGGGCTCATTTCTTTTGCAAAAGCTTCTTAAATTTTACAAGTTTTGATAAAGAGCAGCAGTGGTTAAATTACACGAAGAGAAGGTTCTCTCCTTGTCCTTAAACACTTGAAACACTGAAGTGGGGTATAAAAAACCAAAGGGAAGTGAAGAGAGAATCCTTTTTTTTTTTTTTTTTTTAAAGAAAATATTGATTTTTATTTCAGTAAAGAAATACTGCTTTATTTAGCTGCCCATAATTATTTATTCTTCTCCTCAGCCTGAGGTCCTCGAACAAATCCAGAATCTAAAGGAGTTGTGGATGGACAATAATTCCTTGCAAGTGCTACCTGGGGTATGGACATTTATTTGGTGGAATTATTGGGTGGTTTGGTGATTTCCTGGCAGGGAACACCTGCACATGCGTTTTCCTGGGTGGGTGCACAGAGTCACTGATTAACGAATGAATTAATTGTTATGAAGGTTATGGGATGGTTCAACACAGAAAAGCTCCACCTGCCTGGTGGGAGGTGGGAATTGGGAATATCCCTTGGATCTGTGTCCAAATGGAGAAATAACTCAGCTGCAGGCCCAGGAATGCCAAATTCCAGCAGATTTACTGAATTTGGAGCACATTAATTAACCTGGGGGGGCGGGGGGAGGGGGTTCTTCTGCTCCTTTGGGGCCGAGCCCACCCCGGCCCTGCCACGGGCACAGCAACGACCCAGAGGGTGCCGAGATAACCCCGGATCAAGCTGGATTTGTGTGTTTGTCTCTAATTAACGCTCTAATTAACAGCTCTATCTGCTCAAGTAACTCTGTCTCACGTGCTATTAAGTCTATAGGGAAGTTAAAACAGCTCGTGTACCTGGATGTGTCAAAAAACAGGATAGAGACGGTCGACCTGGACATCTCGGGCTGTGAGGGGCTGGAGGACCTCCTCCTCTCCTCCAACATGTTGCAGCAGCTGCCAGATTCCATAGGTGAGGAAAGCTCGGGGATTCCTCTCAATTTTATATATTTTTTTTTAATTTTTTTTTTTTTTTAATTAGTAGTATTATTTTTTGGAATTACGGGATTTTATAATCGTGGAGCAAGGCCTGCTGTTAAATCCCAAAGCAGGCAGAAAATGGTGGCTGGGCACTCCCATTTTGTAAAGTCAGGAGCAGAATTCCATGGTTGGAGGGAAGTGATGCACCTGGTTTGCTGTTTTAAGGAAAAGAAGCCAAGAAGGGCAGAATTGATTTGGTTTAAATGTAAAAACCAATGGGATGGGATAAAATGGGATAAAAACCCATGAGCGATGGAAACAATGGGAAGCTCTGGCAGGAATTTGCTGCTCATTCACAATGGGAAAGGGAAATAAAAAGGAAATAATTCAAACTATTACTTTT
>VZRR01003184.1:59261-93191 GCA_013398015.1 Oreocharis arfaki
TTTTTTTTTACTGTTTTACATGCCTGGAATTTCTGGATTATTTCAGATCTGTGGAAGTTCTGGGAGCTGAGTGGCTGTAGGCACATCCCTCTGTCCATCGGGATATTTCCTTTCAACCCTGACCCCCTATATTTGCTTTTCCCTTTCCCTTTGAACATGGAACTGTAAAACTCCTCAATTTTAAATCAACTTGCTCAGATTCCAACATGGATTGCTAATTAACAATGTTAATTATTGACACTCTTACTGGGTGTCTTCTCCTCCCATTTTCCATCTTGGTTTTCTATGTCTCCCCATCAATCCCAGGATTTTTGTTCCGTGGTTTTCTGCCCAGATTGATTTTTAGAGGGCATTTAGCAGGAATAGATCCATTTGGAATGATACCTCCTAAAATCCAGAGCAGAGCTGTTACGAACCATTGCTTATGGGATTCCAGGAAATATCCATGGGAGCTGTTTATCCCTTATTTCTTCCTGCAGGATTGTTGAAGAGGCTGACAACTCTGAAGGTGGATGACAACCAGCTCACAATCCTGCCCAATGCCATTGGAAAGTGAGTCCAAGTTTCATCATTTTTAATTAAAATACGTTTTCCCTTCTGCTCAAGGAGTGTGGGTTTTCAAATATAGAGTAAGACAAATACACTGAATTATGAAATCACTTCCAATGCCCAGGTTGTGACATTGAAATCTGGAGCACCACTTTTAATCCTGGGGCTTTTTCAGTGCAAGGGGGAAGAAGGTAAAATACATCCAATTTTCCAAGAGGAAAAACAAAGATTTTGGTGTGAATCAATTGAGACAAGCAGAGCAGCAGAAGGAGAAGGAGAAGTAGTATTTGGGGGAAATCCATCCTTTCCCACAGCAACAGCCAGGGCTTGGAGCTGGGAAGGATCTGGCTGTGGCCTCCCAGGGATGGAGAGTTCCTAAAACATGACAGAAACCTCCGTGGGACAGCCAGAAGGATTCCAGGAGCTGGGATCACGGGAGGCACTCGGGATGCTCTGCAGCTCTCCGGTGTCAGGTCTCACACGGCTCTGCCTCGTTCTGCTGAGGGTCTGCAGCTTGGTGGCATCCAAAGTCCTCAAAAATGATCCCATTCCAGCCCCTGCCAGGGCAGGGACACCTCCCACTGTCCCAGGCTGCTCCAATCCCATCCACCCTGGGACACTTCCAGGGATCCAGGGGCAGCCACAGCAACTCGGCCCTGGCTGTTCCCTCTCGGGGCTGGCGCACGGAGCTGGCGACGCTTTGGAACTCGCAGAGCTTTGGGGTTGTTGATTTGATGATCCAGTCCCTAACGAGGGGTTTCCCGTTCCAGCCTGTCCTTGCTGGAGGAATTCGACTGCAGCTGCAACGAGCTGGAGTCGCTGCCCTCCACCATCGGGTACCTGCACAACCTCCGCACCCTGGCCGTGGACGAGAACTTCCTCCCGGAGCTGCCCAGAGAGGTGAGCGCCCGGTCCCGGGGGTACCTCCCGGGCTGGGATGTGCCGTGGGAGCCAGCGTTCCACCCCTGCCCCTACAGACAGATCACCTGGCCGAGCAGCTGCTCGTGGAATTGCGCTGTCCTGGTGTGCCCAGCGGTGCGAGCGGGCAGCGAACCCGTGGGAAGTCGGGAATATCCCCGCGAGGGGCAGGGCGAGGAACCCCGGGCGTCCCCCGAGGCTGCTGCCAGCAGCAAAATGGCATTTTCTGGCGGAATTCTGGACTTTTTGTGCCTCTCAGTAAAACCCGATTCAGCCACCCCCTGACGTGGAAGGCGACAATAAACATTCCCAAATGTGGGATTCCATCGTTTTGGCTTTTCCGTTCCCACAGATCGGGAGCTGTAAGAACGTGACTGTGATGTCCCTGCGCTCCAACAAACTGGAATTTCTTCCTGATGAGATTGGCCAGATGCAGAAGCTGAGGGTGTTAAATCTGAGTGATAACAGGTACAGTTCACAGCATTTTTTTTTTTTTTGAGCCAATTTAAGAATTTATTTTTTAAAATTTAAACTTTTCCTTGGAGGTCTTTGTAAAGATGCATTTCTCTAAAATATATTTTAAAATAAAAAAATTATCTTTGGAATTCTGGTTTAAAAATAGTATCATTATCATTTAGTTTGTCTGAAGTGTAAGGAAAGAAGCTTGATTGTTTTTTCTTCCTCTTTATGGTTTGGTCTCAGTTCCTTTGACATCCAAAGGAAAACTTCAGGAAAACTGAATAAGGCCAAAATCTGGATCTTGGTGTGTTTTAATAGCTGAAAAACCATTTCTTTCTTTTATCTCCCGCTGTTTCCATGCAAACAATGAGATATTTGGCTTTCACATTGTCTGTAGCTTTGCAATATTTAATGATTAAAAAGCTGATACCCAGGGAAGCAGGAAAAAGGAGTTTGTTATCCTGCATCCACTGAAATCCAGGGAACATTTTTCATTTCATTTCCTTTTTTTTTTTTTTTTGGTCAAACCCCAGATTCTTCTGTCCTTATGCACAGGACTGTGCTTTAAAAATGCTTAAAATGAGCTTTTCTTGATCCCTGTCCCGTGCTGCCACAGGCACATGGAAAGACTGGATTTCCTTGAGATCGATCCATGTGGATGTGGCAGGAATATGGGAATTTTCCACATAACCACAGGTTTGCTGGGTAGTGCAGGATGTGGGGGGTGAATTCCATTTTCTCTGCAGGAATTACCATCCACGCTCAGGAAAAATTAGGGAAGGGCTTTGCAGCCCTGTGGCAGCAGTTTCACTGCTGATGTTCAGGTTAATTATAAATTATGGAAAGCCACGGAGAACCCCCTGGAATATTGTTTGAAATTCCTTAATTCAGTTCCGTTCCGTCCTGCCCTGCACTTGTGTGGCGCAAAAATCCGTCCTGTGTGGGCCTGTCCCAAATCCAGTGGGTTTCCAGGTGGAGGTTCCCAGGGCTGGTCCCCTCTCTGCCCTGTGGGGACACAAAGGAGGGCACAGGAAGGTGGTGGGGCAGGGGACAGTGCTGATCAGAGATTTCTGGGCAGTTCAGGAATGCAGGGAGCCTTCCCTGGCACGTTAAACCACCCCTGAGCGGGGTCACTGCCCCCTTTTCCAGCCTGGAATTGTGCTGGGAGTTGGAGCTGAGGAAGCAGGAAACTGTTGGGGGGCATTTGGGGTTTTTTCCCCAGGTTTTCCCCAGTGATTTTCCAGCCAGGTCAGCTGCTGATTCCGGGGCCATCTCTGGTGTGCAGGGACTGGCTGGGATGCCAGGGGGTCACAGGGGGAGGCAGCTCGGGGGTGGGGGCAGGCAGGGCTTCCCAGCCTTCCTGGATTCCAGCAAAATTCCAGCTCCCTGCCCCTCCTCCCTTCTCCCCAACTGGGAGAGGATTGGGATTTCCACTGGGAGGGGGAGGGGATCATGGGAGCAGCATCCCAGCGATGTGGGGTGGGATGTGGTGCTCCTTGGGGTGGGAGGTGTGGTGTTTGTTCCATGGGGTGGGATGTGGCAGCTGTGCCTTTCCCACTCCCCCTCAATGGTGTCCGGTGGCCCTGATCCCAGGCCTTCAACCCTTGAACCTGGTGGAATTGTCCCTAAACCTGGTGGAATTGTCTTTAAACCTCGTGGAATCGTCTCCTGTTCTTTGCTGGAGTGGTTTGGGAAGTGAACCTTTCCAAGGTTTTCCTCTTTCACTGCTCGAGTTCGAACGTTGCCCTGCTGAGAGTT
Source organism: Oreocharis arfaki (assembly GCA_013398015.1). Taxonomy (NCBI): domain Eukaryota; kingdom Metazoa; phylum Chordata; class Aves; order Passeriformes; family Paramythiidae; genus Oreocharis; species Oreocharis arfaki. The sequence continues at coordinate 62,946 of VZRR01003184.1, forward strand.
TGGGATAATTCTTTTGCCGTGGAACTTCTCACCTTAATGAGACTAAAAAGTCCCCACATTCTGCACCAAAGAGCCTGGATTAAGTTCAGACACCTCCTTAATGTTGGATTTTTAGCGATTTTTCTACTTTTTTGCGGTCCCAGTTTCGCCTTCGTCACCATTCAGGCAATCCCTGCTGTTCCTTTGGATGGGCCCCTGCCAAAGAAGAGCTAAAGAGAGCTGGGGCTCCGCTTCCTGCTGGAACATCCCCGTGTTCCCACAGCAGTCTTGGCCCTCTGCTCTTCCCTGGATCTGGCAGAGGAGGGAGATCCCAGGAGCTCTTTCCCTGGGTGCTCCTCCAAGCCCTTGGGAGAAGGGACACATTTTGCTCAGGGGGAATCAGTGTTTGAGCCCCTCTCTGGTGCGTTTTGGAACTGGGGCCAGTGGGAATCCCAAATTCCATTTTGCTCAGGGAGAATCAATGCCTGAGCCCCTCTCTGGTGTGTTTTGGATCTCTGGGCTCAGCCACTCCAGACCTTCACTCTGTTCCGTGTCTTCTCCTCATCCCTGGACGCTGGGACTCGCTGACCTTGCCTGGCCAGAAGCCCTCTGGATTTCAGGACTTCCTTCAAACATCCATGCTGGAGTTCCACTTAAGCCAGGGCATCTCCAGCTTTCCTTCCCCGTGCCACGCTCCTAAAACTGTATCCAAGCTTCTCATCTCCACACCTGGGAGTCCTCTCTCCCTTTACCTTCCCACCTCCAAACCTTTCCAAAAGGAATGCAGGATTCTCTTGGCTCTGCCCAGCAGAGCCAGCAGGGGTTGGATCCTGGGTGAGGTGGGGTCTCCCTGGGGCTGGAGCTGCCCAGCTCCGGTCAGTCCGGGAGCTCTGGCTCCCATGGGATCCATCCTGCCCCCGCTGGCTCTGGAGTGCTGGGAGGTGGCTGTGCTGAGGTGTTTGTGCAGGTGCAGCTCTCTGGGAGCTCTGGGAGCTCCAGTTCTTTTTGAATTTCTCCCGGGGATGGCCTCAGGCGCTCGTGGGAGTCCGGAAATCCCAAATTCCTTACCAGTAACCGGTGTCCCTGTCCGTGGGTAGCCACAAACACCTTGTCTCCCATCTGCTTCTCCTCTCTCCTCAGAGTCCTTCCAGGTCTGAGCCCTGTGATTGAGAGGTAGAATTGTTAGAAAGTTCATTTGGGCTACACTTCCCACAGAGCCTCGGTTACTGGTAAGTGACCTTTCTTTTAGTTCCAGATTGTTCTTAAAGGGCTGAGAGAGCCCCCCCTTCCTGTTCTTAAAGGGCTGAGAGAAACCCCCTTCCTGTTCTTAAAGGGCTGAGAGAGAACCCCCTCCTTCTGTTCCTAAAAGGGCTGAGAGACCCCCCACTTTCCTGTTCTTAAAGAGCTGAGAGAACCCCCATTTTCTATTCTTGAAGGGCTGAGAGAACCCTCCCCTTCCTGTTCCTAAAAGGGCTGAGAGAAACTCCCCTTTTTGTTCTTAAAGAGCTGAGAGATTCCCCCTTCCTGGTCTTAAAGGGCTGAGAGGAACCCTCCTTCCTGTTCCTAAAAGAGCTGCCTGAATTCCCCCCTTCCTGTTCCTAAAAGGGCTGAGAGATTCCCCCCTTCCTATTCTTAAAGACCCGAGAGAGCACGCANGAGCTGAGAGAGCCCTCCCCATTCCAGTTCCTAAAAGAGCTGAGAGAATCCCCCCTTTTTGTCCTTTAAGAGCTGAGAGAATCCCTCCTTTTTGTCCTTAAAGAGCTGAGAGAATCCCCCCTTTCCCGTTCCTAAAAGAGCTGAGAGAATCCCCCCCTTCCCGTTCCTAAAAGAGCTGAGAGAACCCCCCCTTTCTGGCTCTGCCTCTGGGGCCCCAGCTTGTCACTCCCACAGAAGCCCGAAAAGCTCCTCAGACCTCACCATCCGTCCCCACAAATTCCATTCCCTGCTTCCCTTCCTTGTCCTGGTCAGGAATCGGGATTTCATCCCACCCCATTGCCCCTTCCCCAGGAGGGAATCTCCCCTGGATCCCCGCCGTGGTTTGGAGCATGGAGTGCTGCTGCTTCCCAGGGATCCTGACCTCCTGAACCCCCACAAACCCCGTTTTTATGGATTTCCCCTTGGAGAACTGGCACAAAGGGCGACTCTCGGGGCTTTGGCTGGTGGCTCTGCCTGGGGTCACCCACTTCCAGCACGGGTTTGTCCTGCTTGGGCCACGGTTTGAAAATTCTCTCTGAAGGTCCCTGAAGTGTGGATTGATGGGATCCAGGAATGTTCCCCAGCTGTTTGGGGAGCTCTTTGTACTCCAGTTAATAATCAGGGGAAGCTCTTCCCACGCGCCGAGCCTGAATCTTAGGGCACAACACCCCCAAAATCTGGCACCTGCAAAAATCCCAGTGGGTTATTTTACAGAAATATGAGGAAAAAGGGTTATTATCAAAAAAAAGAGTGAAAATTCTCTGTGTCATGAGGCCCCCAATAAAAGCAAAGACCACAAAGACCCCTCAAATTCCCACATTTGATATTTTTCAGATATCATGAACAGTATCAGTGACATTTTCCTGGCTTTTCTTTAGTTCCATGGATAATATTCTCATTATTACGTAGTAATATCTTATTCTGGAAGTGTTTAGCCTTTAAGAACATCACAAATGATGTGAAAGATGGGATCTGGGATTAATAACGGCAGGAATTACTCTAAACCCCTCATCCCAGGCACTGGCAGAAACTTCTCCATGGCTGTGAAGTCCTTGGAAAGTCATCCCAAAACTGGGCTGCTTTGGGCTGAGTTGGAGTTTATTCACCTGGGGAGCTTCAGGGGAAATTTCTTTTTTTTTTTTAATTTCTCACAACAAAACATTTTCCATGTGAAAATCCAGCACTGGAAAAACAACACGGGCAGTTCTGCTTTCCCACACTCTCCCTGTGCATTGCGGTTTTCCTGGAAAATTCCATCAGGAAATCGATTCATTTTTATTCATTTTTAATAAAAATCAAAGGAAATATTTTTATTATTGAGCTTTAAAGTTTGGCACTTCGCCCACGGGGGGTGCAGCCTCTGGGGATGTGCTGCTCCCAGTCCCATTCCCATCCCCAGTCCCGTTTCCAGTCCCCTGGAACAGCCCCACAGCACCTTCCAGCAGAGCAAGGCCCCAGGAAAATCCCAGCCCTGGGAAGAACCAGGCATTTTGGGACAACACAGGGATAGTGGAAGGTGTCCCTGCCCACGGAACAGTGGGATGGGATGGGGTTTAAAGCCTCTCCCAACCCAAACCATCCTGGATTCCGTGACCCTATAAGAACACCCTGCTCAGAAGGAGTTATGGGAAAAGCATCAATGAAGATTCCACAAATACCTCGCCATCCTTTCCCATTCCCACTCTCAGATCCCTTTTAGGAAATGGTGTTTAAATGTCTCATTAAAATGCTAATTTTTTTCCCTGCTCCATTTAATTTTGCCATTCAGGTTCACCATGAATATTTATATTATTTTAATCTTCGGTCTGACGTTCCGACAAAAATGAATTTTCCATCATCTCGGAATGTTTCTGTTCCAAACTTCCAATGTCCCACAAAGGGGGCTCTGTGAGGGACACTGAGGTTCTTCTAAACCTCCCCGGGATCCAAATTTTTTTTTCTTTTTTCTGTCTTATAATTGTAATTTTATTACATTAATGCCAGAGGAAAATATCAGTCTCTCCTCAGCAGCAAAGGATATGATGTCAGCAGTTCCACTTTCCAAATATAACTCTTAATGTGGAATATTAATCAAGCATTGCATTTTAATAGTAATAGTAATAATAATAATAATAATAGTTTTTTTTATATTGATGAAATCTTGCATTTCAGGAAAATTGGTTTTAAAAGAGCAGTGAGATTTTAGCCATTTCAGTGTGACCGAGATAAACACGCTGCACACCAATCTTCACATAAATGGTTTTGGAAATGAGGGATTCACCTTGTCCCAATATTCTCCTTTACAGACTGAAGAATTTGCCCTTCACTTTTACCAAACTCAAGGAACTGGCGGCCTTGTGGCTTTCTGACAACCAGGTAATGCCTTTCAATACCCCCATTTTCCTTAGGAACGGGGCTGTAGCAAGGGCTGTCGATGAACCCTGTCACTCAATACAAGATTTAGAGGAATTTTGGAAGGGTTTGCTCCCAGCCCAGCTGTGGATTTTCATACCCAGCCATAAATCCTGCTGGGTATCATTTTTTAACAAGGGAAAAAATCACCTTTGCGGGATTTATTTTACCGGGATCAGCTTCTGCCTCCTTACCAAAGTAGTAAATAAAGGGCAAAAGTAGCAAGGGAGTATTTTGGAAGTAGAAATTCAAGATGTCCATTCCCAAGCTCGTTATTATCCTGTTCCAACCCTTTGCTCCATCTGCTCCTCTGTCCTTGGCTTCCTCTTCCCTTTTCCCATCCATTCTCCCATCCCTGTTTTGAACTCCCCTGCGGTCAGGGAGGGTTCAAACAAGTCAAAGATGCACAAGGGCTCTGGGTCTTGCTTTGGAGAAAACTCATTTCCGAGCCTTTGCAATCTGAGGGGGCCTTGCTTTGTTGCAGGCCCTTGGTTTATAGCAGATATTCTTCGGGACTCTATTTTAAACCAAATTATGCAACAGGAACCCTGAGAAATGCAACGGTTCCAGCAGCAGCTGGGCCCTGAAATAAGTCTGAAATGTACATTTCGCTTTAGAGCCGAGCCAGAAATGTGAAAGCTGCACAGGGGGGGTAATAGAAAATTAGGATTAAATTTTAATGTGTTAAATGAGGATTCTTGGAGTTTTTTTTTTCCCTCTGATTTCCATTTTAAAAATTAACATTGCCTGGCTGTGCAGCCCAGGCACAGAACACCCCCAGCCCTTTAAATACGCAACATTTTCCAGCATTTTGACTTTCCTGTGGCATAGCAGGGATTGATTTCCATTCTCTGGACCGTGGCAGTCACTCCTGGATCGAGCTTAGAGCAAAGCAGTGATAAAACATCCCCAGCTGAAGGCAAACGCAGCAGGAACTCTCAGGGAATGTTCCCTGGAAGCTCTGCGGTGTCTTGCTCCAGGTTTACTCCCAGGTGGACTGACAACCACCAGGAATTCACTCACTCCTCATCATTAATTAACTCTTTGTTAGGCCTGGCTGAAAATACACCCCCAGAGGTGTTTAACCGTGCGGTGGCAGGTTTGTGCCCCGATCCTTTTCCCTTGGAGCAGGCAGGATTCCTGACGTTCAGCGTGCTGGGAATGACAGGAATTGCAGGAGTGAGGAGCGGGAGAGGGGGCCCCACACTCCCTGCAGCCCGTGGGGAGCTTGTTCTCCTGCAGAGCTGCAGGCAGCCCCGCACCCCCTGAGCAGGGCCAGCGGGATCCTGGGCAGTTCCCAGGGTCACTGGATGCGTTTCCCATTTCCCCGCAGTCCAAGGCTCTGATCCCGCTGCAGACGGAGGCGCATCCCGAGACCAAGCAGCGAGTGCTCACCAACTACATGTTCCCTCAGCAGCCCCGCAGCGATGAAGGTAACATTCCAGCAGCTCCCTGCTTGGAGAGGGGAAGGAATTCCAGAGGGAGGGAGAGGAGGGTTCAGCTGTGGCTCCACTGACAGGCCAGCCCCACGGGACATCCCTGGTGTGGCCCACACGGATGAATCCCTGTTACTCCCCGGCTGTCAGATTGGTGTTTTCCTATTTGCATTCTCAGATTGGCGTTTTCTGGTTTGCATTTTCAGACTGGCATTTCCTGAACTCTTTTTATTCCCAGAGAGGCTTTGCAGGAGCAGTCTGAACCTGGCTCTGGGTGTGCACGAACCAGGAATTGTCAGCTCCATCTGGGAGCTGGGAATGCCCAGCCCCGTGGTGTGGGGGCTCAGGACTCCCAAACTTTGCTGGATTGAGGCTTTGCTCCTCCCACAGCTCCGTTAAACCCGAATTTTCACACTCCCCCTCCGCTGCAGGGCTGCCCCAAGCGCTGGTGGTGCTTCCCACCACTCTCATATAACTCCGGAATGGTTTCTCAGTTCCCATTGTCCCCCTCACATTTTCAAACGATCACCCAAGTGACCAACCAGGAAAAGTCTGTTTGGATCGTTCCCATCTCCCTTTCCAATTCCCTGCAGATTTCCAGTCAGACAGTGACAGTTTTAACCCCACTCTGTGGGAGGAGCAGAGGCAGCAGCGAATGACTGTGGCCTTTGAATTCGAAGACAAGAAGGAAGAGGAGGAAAATCCAGGGAAAGTTAAGGTAAGTTCTGCTGGATTTATTCAGGGATTCACTTATCATGGATGGGGTTCAATGTGCAGGTCTTTAATTAAACTGGGTTTGTGTTTTAATGTCGCTTTCCTGCTCTGTCCCAAAGGGAATTAACTCCCTGTTGGGAGACAGAATTACTGTCCAGCCACTGCTTTTTCAGGAATATTTGAATCCCATAGGGGATCCCATAAAGTAAAGTCAACGAGGGCTTTGCAGCCTTCATGGAATGTGCAGTGGAGAGGGCATCACTTGTAAAAAATGAAGTGCGGAACATGAATTTCCTCCCCCAGTTTCGTGAAATTAATGTCATTCCAGAGTTCTCCATCAATCCCTCAATCAGCTGCATTGTCAGGAGGATATTTTCAAACCTGTCAGCCTTTACCTGGCATGAAAATGTCTCTTTCTTGAATAATATAAAGGAATTATCCCACACTTCAACCCTGCAGATTTCTAACTGTGGCAGAACAGCCAAGGTAAAATGTAGGGTCAGAGATAAAATCATCTGAGGAGATTTAAATCAGATTTTACTTCTAAAACTAACAGTTCTCTTGACAATAGCAATTTAACATTCCACGGAAAACTTGGTGGGAATTCTTTGAAAACTTTGAAAAGTCTCCCGTCGGGGTCAGGCTGCTTTTGATGTAGCACTGGAATGGGATTGACAGGGAATACAGATTTCCTCTGGGATGGTAAGTGTGGATCAGTGAGGGGAAGATCTGCACCCCAGTGCAGCTGCCAGGAGTTTGGCTGTTTGATATTAACACTCCCAGGGATGTGGAACTCCTGCTGAAATCCCTGTCTGGGACGGTCTGTCTCATCCCAGCCCTCCAGTTCCTTCTCCCTGGCTGGTGTTCCCGAGGATTTGCTCTGTGCTTTGGCTCTCAGCCCTGCCTGGCTCAGCCCTTGCCCTTAAACCATGGCCTGAGTCCTGGGAGACACCAAGTGCCTCATTAGGCCACCCCTAAACACGATTTCATTCGGCCATAATCAAAGCAGAGCCTTCGTGCTGCTTTCCAGACCTCATTTATCTTTTTCTGTTGGAATTCTTTATTAAAAGCGACATCCCACTCATAGATTTTAACATTTTCTGTTCTGCTCCGTGATGTTTATTCCCTCCCGGTTCAGATCTGGATGCCAGCACTTGATACGGTTTTATTTACCAAATCAATCATGCTTTTGCCTCTGAAATATTCCTGTGGACGGACCATTTTCAGCTGAATGCAAAATTGCATTTTCCCTCCTCGTTGGGAATTTAAATCCAGCAGCTCTGGCAGGCAGCTGTTAAAATCAGCTCCTTTGTCAGCTCACCTACACCATGAGGTAAAAGCTGCTGTGTGGTAAATGATCCCAGAATTTGAAGTTTCCCAGCCTCCTTACCCTGACTCGCTGAGGGAAAGTTGGGAACTTCAGGCGTGGGGTTTTCCAGGAAATCTGTGGGTCTGTCAGTCAGCTGGAGCTCAGTCAGGCCTCGGGGGCTCTCTGGAGTGCTTTGGGTCTGGTTTCGTGTGCCAGAGCAGAGTCAGAGACACCCGGGTGTGTGTGAACATCATCCATCTCCAGGAGCAAGTGGCTCCCAGGGGATCAGATCCTGCTCTCAGCTGCCATCCATAATTCAGATTAATTGAGTACACGGAGCGTGGCTAAATTAATTCTGCATTTCCAGCAGGATTGCTTGGGGAAGCGTGATGGAATGTGTCAGCAAAAGCGCAGAGTTAACAGTGCCCTCCCAGGGTGAGAGATGGGCTTTGTAGGGAACCACTCCCATCCCTTCTTTTGTGTCCCTGGGATTCCATTCTAGGCTGACAAAGGGTCAGTGAGCAAATTTCAGCCCTGACCTCCTCAAACTCCCCAGACAGATCAACCAAACCGCGAGGGAAGCGCCCTCAGCCCCAGCACTGTGACCAGGCCTTGCTTTGCCCTCTGGTTTCGTTCTGTATTTCTGCTTTAATTCTTGATTTTAATTCATCACTTTTTCACTGTTCAGGTGGAGATAAATCTCAAGCGTTACCCCACCCCTTACCCCGAGGATTTGAAGAACATGGTCAAATCTGTGCAAAACCTGGTGAGCAAACCCAGCCTGGGAGTGCGGCCCGAGAACTCGGCCCCGGCTGCCAACACTGACCCCACGGGGAAGGACAAGTACGAGCACAAGTGGCCCCTGACCCCCAAGGAGATCTCAGTGGAGGTACTGTAAAGGATCCTCGTTCCTCTCCAGAATTCCAGGCTCTCTTGTAAGGGTTTTGAACCACCAAATGATGCTTTGATCCGCTGGGAACCTCAGACCTGAGAGATTTCTTGCTTCCCCCGTAAAGTTTTAGGTTTGAGTTGCTGAGTTTCATCCAGTTTTGGATTGAGTTGTTGGGTTGCATTCAGTTTTAGATTGAACTGCTCTTTTTCCCATTGCTGCTGAAATTTTTGGGTTGAAATCTGGCTAGATGGGAATTTTGCTGTGGATTCATCCCAGCACTCTGTTAGATTTCAATGGAGTGAGACTGGCATGTGACAGGAGCATGGGCCCAGGCACCATTTCCATCCCATTTAATCTGTTAAAGACCACTCAGTTCTGTCTGGCCCTGCTGTGCCCTGCTCCTGGGATTCCTGTTAGGAGCAGGAATCCAATTAACCCTGCCCAGAGTTAATGAAGGCAGCAGGAGAGCTCCTTCCCCTGCAGGGAGCAGCCCTGGATGGTGACTCCCAGTGAGCTGCAGCATCCAGCTATTCCTGGAGTGTTTGCCAAGCACAGGGACAAATTCTGTCCTGGGATTAACCACCAAAAGGTAAATTCCTGAATCCTGCAGTCCTGCTGGAGCTTGGTCTCATCTACCCCACCAAACCTGTGAGCAGGCACCGTTCAGAAACAAGGGAAACCCCTTCCCATGGGAGTTTAAAAGCCTGGAGAGGTCTGCAGGAATGCCAGCATCCCTGAAAATCTTTGCAAAGCTTTAATGCTGAAAAGAAATTAAATGAGGAAAAAGCTTCTCCTTCTCTGTCACTCCTTTGCTACCTGAACTTTATGGTAAACTCCTTGTCCTTGAAATATCCCTGTCTGTGGCCAGTCCTGTGTGCAGGAATTGTTCTCCCTCGGTTTTCCATGTCTTTGGCACAAATATTACACATTCAGCTGTAGCTGCTCTCTCAGTGCTGTGTTTTATTTGCAGTTAAACATTTTCATTCCTTAAAAAAATAACCCCCCAAAGTTTCCTCTTCAAGCTGGCTTCAGAAGACTTCAGCTCAAGGCACGATTTCGATTAGGACTAAAATATTGAAGTTAAATATTTAGTTTCAACTGAAATAGTTCCGTTAAGTCACTCACATTTTCAGCTAAATCTGAAATCTTCAATCCCACCAATATTCCTTTTGACTCATTAAATTCTCGCTGTGTAAATCTGGTCCTTGAACCAGCTGGGGACTTGGGCCACGAGTCTTGACATTCTGCTCTCGTTGCTGAACGTGTAGAATTTATTTTGTATTATCTACCGTTTGAACTGGAATATTCTCAGCAGCTTCCTGTGGGTTTCAGTTATCCCTACGTGCTTCCATCTGGAATTTGATCCGTGTGGCCTGGCAGAGGTTTTAGGTGTCGGTCCCGTGGCGGTGGCTGCTGACACCGCCTCCAGAAATCAGTGGTTCATTCATGTTTGTTAAAATAATGTTGAATTTTTCAATGGAATAGGACCATCCCAGTGAGCTGAGCCCCAGCAGTGTCCTGGGAGCTGGCAGAGCCAGGAGATGCTCCCCCAGGGAGTGGAAGGAAGGAGGAAATGGCAGCCACACCACGAGCACCAGTGACTCTGGCATGCTGCTGTGGAGACATCCCTGGCTTTGCGTGGAGACGCAGGAACCTCACAAAAAGGTTCCTCTCAAAAAGCTCTCTGCAGGAAGAGCTGAGCTGCTGCAGCCAGAGCCCAGGGCGATTCCTGGAGTGCCATTCAGTGATGGCATTGCAGCTCCCTCCCTCACTCTCTCCCCAGGCAGGAGCCGTGAGCTGCCCCTGCTCAGCGAAGATGAGATTCCACCTTCTGTGCTGCCGTGGTGATGATGGGGGAACGTTTTCAGGTTTCAATTACCCTGGGACCGAGTCAGGACTGGTACCACAGCTGTTCCACCAGCTAAAGACAAGAAAAGGGATGTTCTTGTCCTTCCCAGACACTGGGAGGGGTTTTTGGCTCTAACCAGGGTGGTGCAGATACATTTCCCTCTCCTTGGCTTCCTGCACGAGGATAAAACACATGGAAAGTGTAGGCAAAGTGTGAATGGTTTTGTGAACAATATTGGCCTGATTTCAGTTGTAACCCAGTAAATAAAACGTAATTAAGCTCCATTTGCTTTGCAGATAATTAGCAGACAAACTCAAGCCTCGAGTTAAAGCACACTCTGAAACTGCAGGTGTGTTGTGATGTAGAGAAAGGCTGAAGGCAGTTTCTGATCCCAGGTAATTGAATTTTCAGGTGCAATGCTCACTTCTCATCCTCAGATCAGCTGGTTTCTGATCTCTTTTGGCTTTCCCTGCAATTAATTTGCACGTGTCTCTTCAGGAACTGTTTTAAATAATGAAAGGGAGCATCTGGAATGAGGAGCTGAATGAGGAACTGCATTTCAAATCCTCTGTACCACCCTTCACCTTCATTCACAATAAGCAAACAATGTCTTGATTAATCATCAATTAAAACAAACCTCTTCATCGTTCTAATTCTTTTTGAAAGATGTGAGTTTTGGCCAAAGAGGAGTCTGGGATTATTTAGGGACTTGTGCTGCCTTTCCATGAGAAACAAGGAGGAATATCAAAACCAGCAAGTCAGGTCTTTATAGTTCATGTTCTGGATGTGTTTGGATTGAGAAGATCCCACATTTCCTCTGCCTCGTCCCTTCCCAGAGCCCTGGGCTGCTCCAAGCAGATTCCAGGAATCTGGTCATTCCAAACATTCTGTCCCTCCAGATTATAATTTAATGTTCTTTAATATTATTTATTTACTGTATAAATAACATAAATATAATGTATTATTCTTTCTTCTCAGCCTGAATATTTGATGATATTTCTCTTTTTTAAGAGTTTTTCTCCTCACCACAGTTCTCTGCCCTCTTCCTGTATCCTTCCCCAGTTAATCCTGAGGAATAAATCCTGACTCACCACAATTGCATTTCTCTCTTCCCTTTCTCCTTGCAATTTTCTTCCTGTTAGTGACCTTTATTGTTCTTGAGCTTGTAAGAAAAAGGTCCTCTTAAAGACAGCGGAATTAAATGGAATGTGATTTGGGGCTTTTACAGCATATTTCACGTATTCATGGCAGATTCACAAGAGCCAGAGTGGTTCTTTGAAAAATGCATTGGTTTTTGTTGGAATAGCTGGGCTGGGGGATAAAAAGAAAAGGAAAATACCATAAAATAGGGAGCATCATGCACCTGAAATAAAGCCCTGCGTTCACCATCCTGTCAGAAATGGAGCTGCTGGGTCTTCCTCTCCTACAGCAAGGGGGGGCAGTTTAAGCTTAAAACTCCTGGAAGTTTCATGGTGCAACATTGGGATTCCAGGTTCAAGATAAAGAAACCAAAGAATCCCCCAAGAGCCCCCTGCCTGACCCCGAGAACACCCCGAAATCACCTCTGGAAGCCCCGGGCAGGGAGGACAAAGCCCAAAGCTCAGAGGTACAGCCAGCCCTGGGGCTGCTCAGGGCTGGAGACCTTCACCCTCTGCACTGCCCTGCACTCTGACTGCCCCCAGCAACGGGCTGCCACCAGTCTGTGCCACTGCACTGGGAAGGGCTGTGCTGCACTGGGGTTTGGCTGTGGGGGAGTCACTGGGCACCTGTGGGACACCAGGGAAATCCTCTGCATGGGGAAGGGAGGGCTTGACTGGAGCACTCCGTGTGGGAATCAGCATGGAACTGTGCTGCCTTAAATACGGGCCCTGAGCGGGGGTTGATTGAACTGAGGATGCCTCTTCTGGGAAGGTCCTGCCTCCAGTAGGACATCAGATAGAGAGGGATTGAAATAGCTCTGGTGTAAGCAGAATTCAGTTCTCCAAGGATAAATCACATGGCAAATGCTTCTACAAATCTCTGTCGCTGCAAGGAGTAGTTGATGGCAGTAAACCTCTGAAAGTTTCCTCCTTGTAAGTAAAAACAAGAAAATGTTTAAAACATTGTAGCATTTTGCATTCTAGTCAACGTGGATTTGGTTTGGGTACTCCAGTTTAAATTGTTTCTCTAGTTATTACGTCTGTCCCTCCTGCCTTCCCTCTCCAAACTCACTGGAGAACCTTTACAACCCGTCAGGGTGCAGAGATCCTCCTGTGTCCCCTGTCCCTGTCTCCCCAGGATGCTCATCCTCCTCATCTCTGAGCTTTCTGCAGGGATCAGAAGGGCCCCAAAATTCCTGTTGGTGCCCTCATTCCCTCCTAGCCACCCCAGGAGCCTAAAAGGCCTAATTTAAAATACCTCTTTCCAAGAATGAGCGCCACTTTCCTCCCCCAGTGTGACCAGGGTTATTCTCAGCACGCGTCCTGTTGCAGGGCCTGTGTGAAGGGCAGATGTGCTGAACTCTCAGGCAGAAGTTCATTAAATCCAAATCATTTTAATTCAGCCACAAACTCCTTAGAGACAAAGCCATTTCAATTAAGCATAGCTCCAGGGACAGCTGGATCTCTGGAAGGACTCACCAGAAATAACTGAGCGAGGAGTCCTCCCTCCTGAAACGCCAATTGTTTGCTCTCCATTTGTGTTTGTTGCTTTCTACTGGCAGCGTTTTGGTGACCTTGACTTCATCAAAAAATGTTTACGCGGCCTTGATGTGTGGAAAAAAAAAAAACCTTGTCTTGCAAGTTCCATCTGGTTTGTCCACATTTCCAGAACGAGCACATCACCCTCACTTTCGGGGGAGGATTTGTGTAGGATTAATTAGAACTTTCTGCTGACGAACTGGCACCGCACTGTGGTGGGTTTGGGCTGTTTTGATGACCGTGAGGAGAAGGCTGTGAACTGCTTGTGTGCTGCAGCTCGAAGCTTTCCCGTTCCCCTGTGTTCACTGTGCGCTCTCGTGTCCCTCAGGATGCCTTTGGACACCCCGGCAGCGAGATGAGGATAGGGGAGCTCCGTCCTTCCATGCCCGAGACGCCGCTGTACCCCCCCAAACTCGTCCTGCTGGGTAAAGACAAGAAAGGTACTGATGGATTTACAGCCTTTGAGGTGAAATGGTGTGATGGGGGTGTTCCACCTCTGCTCGTAAACCGTAGCCCGCGGATATTTGTGCGCGTGTCGATCTAACCCGTAGTTTTAACCTAAAAATGTGTTTTTTCTGGAGCTTCGGTCCCAAGCGCCAGCCCCTGAAAGCGTTTGCTGTGTTTTGTTTCAGAGTCGACAGATGAGTCTGAAGCAGATAAGATCCATTGTCTGAATAACAGCGTTTCCTCAGGCACTTACTCAGACTATTCCCCTTCCCAGGCTTCCTCAGGGTCCTCCAACGCGCACGTAAAAATGGGCTCCCTGCAGACCACGGCTAAAGAAGCAGTGAATAACTCTTTGTGGGGGAACAGGTGTGACATCTTTCCTGACACAGCTTCTGCTTGCACTTTGTCCTGTCCGGGCCCTCTGAGTGACGCTCTTAGGGCGTTTGGGTTAAAAATCCATGTTTTCATGCCATATTGGCTGTGCAGAGCTGGCCACCCTGCATTTTCCATAAACAGCAGCGATCCCACACCTGGTGGTTCAGCTCTGTGCCATCTCCAGGCATTAAAGCTCCTGGAGATGGAGCTGCAGCTGGTGCAGTTGGTGTCCCATTATTGCTGTCCCAGCTCCCCCTGCCCTGGACCTCCAGAAGGGTTCTTGGGAAGCCATAACCTGCACTGGAAACATTCCAGGACCAGCCTGTCCTGTCTGTGCCTGCCATAAACCCCCTCACAGTGTTCCATGCACAGTTAAAGAGCTGGATGAGAACAGGCACAAAGTGCCTCTGGTGTCTCTGGTTAAAAGGTGGGGGAAACCTTCTGTCGCACTCATCCGTTATTTTTACAGCAGGAAAATCTGTCCAGCGGGAATTCTGGGAACACAGCATGGAGCCAGCCAGGCCTTTGAGTGACTTCTTAGCTTCTCCGTGCGTGTCCTGACAGACACCCTGTGCTCCAGGGCAAAAACCTGCTGCCACCATTCCCGTGCCAGTGGCACGACATCCACGGAGTTTCCAACAGCTTGAGAGTAGCTCAGTGGGTGCTGAAAACACCAAGGGGGCAGGTTTGATTCCTGGGCTCAGTGATCCTTGTGGGGCCTTTCCAACTGGGAGCATTCCGCGATAGGAATCCCCGCAGTGCGATCCCAAAGCCAGAGCGTAGATGGGAGAAGGCCGAATCGCTTTCCAAGGGTGATGAGTGCTGGCGTGCTGGGATAGAGGACATTTTATCTTGTTCCCTTCTCTTGTCTTCGCAGGCTGGCCCAGTCGTTCCCGCAGCCCCTGGAGACCAAGCCATTGCTGAGCCAGCGGGAAGCGGCTCCGGCCGGGAACGTTCCGGCGCGCCCGGAGCGGCGCCCGCTGAGCGACGCCTTCGCCGACAGCTGGAACGACGGCTCCCACTACGACAACACGGGATTCGTGGCCGAGGAGAGCGCGGCAGAGAACGCCAGCACCAACCCCCTGCTCAGCACCAAATCCAGGAGCTCGTCCGCGCACGGGCGCCGGCCGCTGATCCGGCAGGACAGGATCGTGGGGATCCCCCTGGAGCTGGAGCAGCCCGCGCTCAGAAACACACACGACTCTGAAGTGCCTCCTCCCAATCCTTGGCAAAATTGGACCAGAACCCCCAGTCCTTTTGAAGACAGGACAGCTTTTCCTTCCAAACTGGAAAGCACCCCCAACACCAGCCCTTTGCCCGAGCGGAAAGATCACGTCAAGGAGTCCCCCGAAATGACGGGCACTTTCACCCCAGGAATTCCGTGGGAATATCACGACTCCAGCGCTAACAGAAGCCTCACGAACGTCTTTTCCCATATGCACTGTCGCCCAGACCCTTCCAAAAACGTCATCTCCATCAGCAAGAGCACGGAGCGGCTCTCCCCGATGATGAGGGATTTAAAAACGAACAAGTTCAAGAAGTCGCAGAGCATCGACGAGATCGACATCGGTGCGTACAAGGTGTACAACATCCCCCTGGAAAACTATGCATCCGGGAACGACACCGTGGGCCCCCACGAGAGGGTGGACAAGCTGCTGGGCCCGGAGCACGGCGTGCTGAGCATGTCCCGCAGCCAGTCCGTGCCCATGCTGGACGACGAGCTGCTGACCTACGGCAGCGTCAAGGTGCAGCCGCAGCACAAGGCGTCGGTCACCAAGAAGGTTTATCAGTTCGACCAAAGCTTCAACCCGCAGGGCGCCGTGGAGCTGCCGGCCGACAAGCGGCTCCTGCCGCCCTTCCAGCTCAACGCCGAGTACCTGCCCCAGCCGGCCAAGAGCCTGCCCCAGGAGCTGGTGAGCCCGCGGGGCTACCGCGGCTACGCGCCCGTGGAGCCCATGTTCTCCTTCTCGCAGCCCTCGGTCAGCGAGGAGCCGCCGCCGGCCCCGTTCCCCGGCCCGGCCGCGCGGCCCGGCTTCCTGCGCAGGGCGGATTCGCTGGCCAGCTCGGCGGAGATGTCCGTGTTCCGCAGGGTGGGCGAGCCCCAGGAGCTGCCCCCGGCGGACAGGTACGGCCGGGCCCCGTTCCGCGGCGCCCCGGAGCGCCAGGGCAGCATGGCCGTGCCCGAGGCCCAGTTCCTCAAGCGCAACGGGCGCTACGAAGACGAGCACCCTTCCTACCAGGAAGTGAAAGCCCAGACTGGGAGCTTCCCAGTTAAAAACCTCACGCAAAGGAGGCCCTTGTCAGCACGAAGCTACAGCACAGAGAGCTACGGCACGGCCCAAACGCGGCCGGTCTCAGCGAGGCCCACCATGGCAGCTCTGCTGGAAAAGATTCCGTCAGACTATAACTTGGGTAACTATGGCGACAAGCCTTCCGATAGCAGTGATATAAAGCCGAGGCCTCCCCCTGGGAAGGGAAATGAGAGCTGTGCTAAAATGCCCGCTGACTGGAGACAACAGCTACTTAGACATATAGAAGCTAGAAGGTTAGACAGGGTATGTTTGGCATTTCTCTGCAATTAATGCCTTTAGTTGTGTGTTTCGCTCTGTCAAACGATTTGCACGTGCAGTGGTGACCACCAGAATTCCCAGGGATGAAATTCCTGCCGTGGTGTCCGAGGGACCGGCCCGCCGAGGGCCCTGGGGGTGCTCAGCTGGAGTGAGGGATCCCAGTAAATCCAGAGGCTCCTCACTGGTGATGCCCCTTGGGACAGTCAGCAGGGTGGTGACTCCCGATCCTGGGAAAATCCAGAGGCTCCACACTGGTGACATTCCTTGGGGCAGTCACTGGGGTGGTGACTCTGGGTCCTGGGTAAATCCAGAGGCTCTGCCCCAGTGCCTGTCACTGGTGTGGTGACTCCTGCAGCTCTGCCCAAAATTAGGAAGAGCCCCGAGGTTCTCCCCTGCTCACGGAAGCGCTGCTGGAGCCACCAGGTCAGTGACGACCGAGAGCTTGGAGAGGTGCTGGGCACGCCTTGGCAGCAAAAGGGAATAAAGGAAAAAGAGAATTAAGTAATCGAATGTATTTTAGCTCTGGTGTCGCTGTTAGTGCAGGGGGTTTAAAGGTGTCTATAACAGAGAAATATCCCTGGGTATCCACTGCCACTGTTCTGATGGGAATGTGATCATTACTCCTTTTAGCTGTAGGAAGTTATGCTGATTTGCCTTCTATCCGAAGGGTACTTTAGTGCATGATTCAGTCATTGCCTATTTAATGACCTAATCCATGAATCCGAATTTACTCCATGATCTGAAGTGGTTGTGACAAATTCCTGTGGTGAAATGCATAAGAAGTCATTGCCAAATGTGTCCATATACTGCATTGTGCTAGAGCCCCCTGAGTTTGGTGTTAATATTCTCCTTACCTTCTTCCAGTTGCTCGGATGTGACGATATCAAATTATCCTTAAGGATCAAACGGGGAAACTTTAAAATGGGGCTCCAAGGCTGAAGCATTTTCCTCCTTCAGCTCTTTTCCTTGTGCTGTGTGAACCCACTGGAAACTGCCTCCTACCCAGGGAAACCAGTGCACCCCGAGCAGGGGTGGAAATAAACGCTCGCCAGATGTCGTTGGTTTAAGGAATATCTTCACACTTGGTTTACAACGTGTATTAAGGGGTGCTTTAACCCTGGAAAGCTGACACTGGTGCTGGTCCCTAATCCCTGCGAGGCGGTTCCTGCTGGGTGCAGAGCTCCAAGGAGACCTGGGCTGGGCTGCAGATGGAGGCTGTGCTGTGGGAGCAGCTGCTCCGGGAGCAGCCCCTGACCCTCGGGTGGGCACGGGAGCCGTGTCCCTGCTGTCCCCAGGTGGGCAGGGGAGCCGTGTCCCTGCTGTCCCCAGGTGGGCACGGGAGCCGTGTCCCTGCTGTCCCCAGGTGGGCACGGGAGCCGTGTCCCTGCTGTCCCCAGGTGGGCACGGGAGCCGTGTCCCTGCTGTCCCCAGCTTGTCCCACGTGGGCAGCCGGGTGTTCAGGGCGTGGGGTGGGGCAGAGCCCTCTCCCACAGGGGCTGCTCCTCCGTGCCAGGCACGCCTCTGGCTGCACAGCCCACCCCAAATTCGGCCGTTTTGGCAAAAGCAAGGCTTGTACCCTGTGGAGTCCAGACCCCAACACCCCTCGTGCTGTCAGCGTGGAAGTCCTCTCTGGTGCCCATTCTCTGTACGAGGAGCAATGTACTCGCTTTGTGTGACCAGTGCATGCCTGGAGGAGCTATTGGTACTCGGTACTGTTTGTTGGCTTAAACTAAAACTCTGTGAACTTAACCATGTATGTGTGAGACTTAATTCTGAGCATGTGTGTTCATGTGTGTCCCGTGGTTGTTTCCTCTACTCAGAGCGCTGCTTACAAACACCACACAGTTAGCCTTGGCATGCTGCACTCTGGAGGGGTTTCAGCCATGCATGCCGGCCGAAGCATGACTTTAAACTTGCAGCCTAAATCTAAATTTGAAAACCAAATGCTTCAAGAGCTACCTCTACCGAATGTAAGTATGGGCTAGCCAGAATTCCCGGCATTCCCGGTTAATTAATGATCCTTGCTTCCTCCTGGTTTAGCTTCTGCCGACTCCTCGCGCTTTTACAGTGCCCAGTCCAAAAAGCAAGGCTGGCAGGGCTGCAGTTTTGCCCCTTGGTGGCCTTGCTTTTTGGATTCTGGAGCTCCCTGGCTGTCATTCCTGCTTTCCTGCTCTCCTCACGCACACCGGGGCTGTCCTTTGCTCCGTGGGCAACGTGGTTTGCTCTGGGACTGTTTGATCCTAGAAAAATGGGTGTGGAAATGATAAACGGGCTCCAGGAGACAAGGGTTTTAATATCTGAGCACTAACTGGGTGTGCTGTAATACCTGATGGGTTTTGAACACGTTACCACGCCCAAACCATTTTAAACTTTGAGTAACGCCCAGAAAAGAGATTATTTTCCTCATTTATTTACTCTTTATCTTATATTTATTATCAATGTATTGTTGACAAGTACAGGCATACAAAACTATGTATTCCCAGCAAATATTTGAAGGGAGAGGCACACAGGGCAAGGCAGAGAGGGCCATTCCCACGGGATTTTCCGTGTCAGAGGGGATGCTGAGACCTTTCTGTGCATCCAGAGGGACGGGCATGGCTCAGCCTCTCCCTGCCCTGGCACAGGAGCTGCGGGGACAAAGCAGCAGCAGCTCTGTGAGTAATTAACGGGCAGCAGAGCCCAGATCCCGGCGTTCCGATGGGATCATCTGTGCTGGGAATTGCCAGGCTGGCCCCTGGCGCCACTGGCACCCGCCCAGGCCGGAGCAGCCTGGCCAGCAATCCCCAAGTGAGGGTTCCAGGCCCGGTTCAGAGCTCAGATCCCAGGATTTGAGGAGAGCAGGATAATTCAGCAGCAGCAGGAGCCCAACCCTCGGCCCTGCTCCGCTCGCCGACCCCACCCGTGCTCCAGCCGGCATTCCGGGCGATCCAGGACAGGATGGCAGCACACAGGGAGCAGTGTCAGGCCTTTCCCGCTGTTCCTGACCCTCCATGCTCTGTCACCTCCATCCCATGTCCCCTCTCTGTCCCCAGGCTCCTGTCCTGCTCTGTGCTGCTCTGTTGTGGGGCGGGAGGCTCCGAGGGGATCCCGCCTGGGTGTGTGTGCTGGGCAGGGATGACATTCCAGTGTTGTCTTTGCTTCCCAAGAACTTGTTTGTCTGCTCGGGTGCTTGTCACGAGTCCTTGGAAAAATCCATTGGGCATCAACCCCAAAGAGTGGTGCTGGTTCCCTCCACACGTTAGGAATGAGGTGTTTCATGGCACTTCCAGGATTTTAGGCTGTAGGTTCCTGTGGGTATTAACGATGGATGCCTGAGGAAACTCAGGAATCTGCTCCCTGATACGTTTTGGGGTGTGGTCTGACGTGGATTATTCTGCTTTTTTATTTCACCAGCATTCCATTGCTCCATATCCATAGAAACTGTGGTGCTGAACTGCATTGAGGGGTTGTTCTCTTGCTGAACTGTTTGGGGGAATTATTGTTGGGAAAGATCGCTGCAGGGGGAAGTTATTGTTGGAAAAATGCTGTGTATGTTTGGTACTGTTGAATTTTATTGCTTCACACCTTCCACAGAATTTGCATTTCCTAAAGAATCCAGGCCACAGCAGTCCAACCTTTGCCTCTTCTCCTCCCTCCTCGCGTGGCCTGGATTCAAGAGAGTAATGAGTGAGGTCTGCCTGCCAGGAAATCGACTTTTAACAATGAATTACCTTGAAAATGTTCATGACACCAACCTGCTCCGTGTAGAAAATGGGGGAAGTGCTGCTTTTCCTCTCTCCCCCAGATTTCACGGGAGTGGAGCTGGGTTGCAGCCTGTCCCAGCTCAGAAAATGGCCAATATTGCAAAGGGCCAAATTCCTTGTGCTGCAGCAAATGAAATCCCAGGATTTCCCTGTTAGCTGGGGAAGCTGAGAGCCCCCTCTGCATTTTCCCTTTTCCCTCTGGAGTCCCAACTCCCCTCTGCAGGTCAGGCCTGGCACTTTCCAGTGGGGTCCTTCCCATTTCTGGCACCCACCACCCAGGGAAAAGTTTTAAAAGTTCGTGGTTTGGTGCAACCCACTCCCAGAATGGGAATTCCCACCTTCCTTGGGAATAACAGTGAGGAAGGGAGCAGAGGTTCCCTCTGGAATGAGCCTGGGGAGGGCACCCAGCTCCAGAAATTGATCCCTCAGGAGGTGAGCAGATTCCCAGGACAGCTCTGGAAGAAAAGGCTCTTTTTTCCATTTTAATGGGGGTAAAGAAAGCTCTGCAAGGAGATCCTGGGCTTTAAGCAGGGGAAATGTTTTTCCAGTGGTTTTTAATAGAGAGAAAATCACAACTTCCGTGATTTCTCTGGAAGATTTCTTGAATGATGAAAGAATTATAATGAAAGTTTCATTTTAAATGATCAGGGTTGAGATTTTTTTTTTTCCACTTCACCTCAGAGATGCGATTTAAATCATAATTTCCTGAGATTTACTTTTAAACCTCTAAATTAGTTTAAAAATAGTTTTTAATGGACAAATTCCCAGCTTTCACATTCCAAAGCAAATTCGATTTATTCTTCAGCCACCTAGAGATGTGTATCCTGGTTTTTTTTTTTCAGTCTAAGCTGGAGAAGAAATTGCTGGAATGGCAGAGGGGAAGAACAGATATTTTTTGTTCCTTTGCAGATTCCCATTAATCAGAACTCAATGAGCACGATGCTGTGCCAGGTGCTGACAATGGCAGGACAATGCTGGAATTTTGGGATGCCTGACACCCCAAAGGTGTTAGGAAAACTCCCAGTGATGATAGAGAAATAGAGAGACAGATCATGGAAAATCAGGACGGGCCAGGAAAAGTCCAAACCCCCTCCAAAGTCCTGAAAACAGGAGGGAAACAACCAGGGAGGGGAAAGTGGCGAGGAGGAAACGTGGAACAGGAGAGGAAAAGGGAATTACGAACATTTAGGAAACTTTCCCTCTGTGTTGTGGCCATTCACGTTGAGGCAAACGTTGAATTCCGTGTTAATATTGTACAAAAAACATCCCTGGCACAACCCGGGAGGTTCTGGGAGCTGCCCACGGAGCCGGCACAACCTCAGCACCGCCGGCAGGGGCACGTTTGCTGCAGGAAACACAAACACCTCGTTCTCCTCGGCGGCGAACCCTCCCCGCCACGGTTTCCGCTGCAGGAGAAAGCCCCCGACCCCCAAATTCACGGCAGGCTGCTCAAACGCCGGCGTTTTGCCGAAGCGTGCCGCCCTGAAAGGAACGGGTCCCGCCAGGCGGGATTCCTCTTCTCTCCTCTCTCATCATTCATTATTCTCACGGTTGTTTCTGTCCCGAGCCTCTGGAGCCCTCCCGCTCGCAGAGGCTCCCTCGGCGGTGGGATGCCGGGCGGTCGGGGCGTTGTGCGGCCGCCGGGTTGTTGTGGCTGAGAGCGGAGGGCTTTGTGCCGGTGACTAAAGGCTGCCCTGCCTTTGTGAACAGACCCCGTCGCAGCAGAGCGGCCTCCTGGACAACGGGCAGGACGAGGTGGCCGTGGGCAGCCCCTGGACCCCGTACCCGCTGGGCCGGCGGGACGTGCCCCCCGACACCGTCACCAAGAAGGTAAGGGGCGCCAGGCTCGGCCCGAGCCCGCCCTGGATGCAGCAGGACAGCTTTGGGCAGCACCCGGGGTGTTTCCAAGGCTTAAAGCAAGACTTGCTGTGAGTTGAGGGCGGTGTTTTCGTGGGCTGCTCGTGTCCCGATCCTGCGGGGTGTCATCCCGAGCTTTCGTCCCGATGGTGGTGTTCAGTCCGTGAAAAGCACGAGTTGGTGGGATGGGTCCTGCCCCGCCCTGCACAGGCACAGCCCATCTGCTGATAAGCTCCCTGGGAAAGGGTCTTATTCCTGGTGGTTGTGTGGTGGTGGGTGTTGAATTCCAGTGCTTGGAGTTCCCGGCTGCCCCTCCCAGCCCAGCTCTGCTCATGGGCTCAGGAGCTGCTGGGTTGGGCTGCTCTGGCCATAAAGCTGCAGAATGGAGAATCCTCACGAACCGTGTTGGAGGAGGAGCTGCAGGGATGAGCCAGGATAATCCCAGGGATCATTGTCAGGAGAGCCATCCTGCCAGGGTAATCACAGGGATCATTGTCAGGAGATCCATCCTGCCAGGATAATCCCAGGGATCATTGTCAGGAGAGCCATCCTCCCGGGGTAATCACAGAGATCATTGTCAGGAGAGCCATCCTCCCAGAGTAATCACAGGGATCACTGTCAGGAGATCCATCCTCCCAGAGTAATCACAGGGATCACTGTCAGGAGAGCCATCCTCCCACAATAATCACAGGGATCACTGTCAGGAGATCCATCCTGCCAGGATAATCACAGGGATCACTGTCACAAGATCCATCCTCCCCATCCCTGAAGTCCCAGGAGTGAGTGGCACCAGGTGGAAGTCATGATGTGCACACTGGTACCTGCTGTGTGTAATGATTCCCAAGGATCTCCCTGCTGCTCCAAGCTTTTACCCAAGGCAGCTGCAGAAGCAGCAACCCTTGGCTTCACAGGGAAGTGCAGCCAGAGATGCCCAGGAGAAATCCTGGAGGATGAGAAACAAAAGCCATTGCTCCCGGAGATGCCTCCCAGGCACAGGAGGGGGAGGAGGGTGAGCTGACGGTGTGGGATGGAGGTGGCTCTGACAGCCGAGTTGTTTATCCTCTGATCTGCAAGAAATTGGGCCGAGAAGTGTAAGAATCCTGGTTTTCCCAGCTCCCAAGGCTGTGCTGGGGCTGGGGAGGTTTGCAGCCGGCTCTGGAAGCGGCGGGAATCGGCCGTTCCTGACGGGATGCTCCCCACAGGCAGGTAGCCACATCCAGACCCTGATGGGATCCCAGAGCCTGCAGCACCGGAGCCGGGAGCAGCAGTACGAGGGCAGCATGAACAAGGTCACCATCCA
Organism: Oreocharis arfaki; assembly: GCA_013398015.1. Classification (NCBI taxonomy): domain Eukaryota; kingdom Metazoa; phylum Chordata; class Aves; order Passeriformes; family Paramythiidae; genus Oreocharis; species Oreocharis arfaki. The sequence goes on from VZRR01003184.1 coordinate 86,181, forward strand.
GCAGTACCAGCCCCCCCTGCCCATCCAGATCCCGTCCTCGCAGAGCTCCCGGGCCCCCCAGCCCCAGCGGTGCCTCATCCAGACCAAGGGCCAGCGCAGCACGGACGCCTACCAGGAGCAGGTGAGACACGGGGGCACGGCAGCCCCCGGGCACGGCAGCCCCTGGGCACGGGCATTCCCGGCTTTTCCAAGGTGTCCACGGGAGAGGGGAACCTCGGGCAGGAGCGGGGCAGCTGAGCTGGGCAGCCCAGGGGAGCTGGGACTGGGCTGGGGGAGCTCTGGCCAGGATGGAGGAGCTCTGGCTGGACTGGGAGAGCTCTGGCCGGGCTGGAGGAGCCCTGACTGGGAGGGAGGAGCTGTGGCCAGGCTGGAGGAGCTCTGGTTGTGCTGGGGGAGCTCTGGTTGAGCTAGAGGAGCTCTGGCTGGGCTGGGGGAGCTCTGGCCGGACTGAAGGAGCTCTGGTTGGACTGGGGGAGCTGTGGTTGGACTGGAGGAGCTCTGGTCGGACTGGAGGAGCGCTGGCTGAGCTGGAGGAGCTCTGGCCAGGCTGGAGGAGCTGTGGTTGGACTGGAGGAGCTCTGGCTGGGCTGGGGACAGGCTGGGTCTCTTCCCTTCCCCAGCACCAGCCACCAATACCAATTTTTCCCCCAACTGACCCAGTGACACCGTTTGGAATTGAGGCCTCTGAGCAGAGCTGGCACCTCTCTGGGTCAGACTGAATTAACTTGCAGCTTCTGCCCTTTCACCAGTGGCCCAGGCCAGTGCCAGCAGGGCAGGGCTTCGGTGGGACGCTGCTCTGCTCAGACCTGCCCAGCACAGCCCAGCTGCAGCCCCAGCACCCCAGCCTGGCACAGGCCTGGGGAGTTCCCTCATTCCCTGCTCCTGTCCCCATTAGATTTGTCCCTAATGACCCTGCAGGGCTGTGTGAGGCCCTGAGGAGCAGAATGAGGTGCAGAGCCATCCCTAACCCTTCCTGCTGTGGGAAGTGTTGGTGGAGCCCCAGGAGCAGCTCCTGTCCCACATCCCTGATGTTGTTCAGAACCTGCTGGGGGAGTACATGCTCAGACCAGCTCAGGGCACGGCCATGGAGCTCCTCAGAGCTCATTTTTATTTCATATCCAATTCCCCAAGGCTCTTTGGAGTCAGCCTGACTGAGAGAGAAGGCTCAGCCCTGTTTGCTGTGGCACAAGAGGTTGGTGCTCAGTGCAGGCTCTCAGGCCCTGGCAGTGCTCCGGAGATCCCGGAGGATTTCATCCCTTGGCTTTGTCCCAGGGCTGCTGCACCTCTAGCTCCTCGTGGGAAAATAAAATTGCACCAGACAAAGCCTCACTGATGGGTTTATCCCAGTGCTTAAGTGAAAAAACTTGGCCGGGGTGAGCTGCTCTTTCACAGGTCTGAAGGGTTTTTTCCCTCCTTGAAAAGAAAACTTTAAACTCCACTCAAAAACCTGTGGACCTCAGGGAACGTTGTGGTGCCACTGCAGTGTGGGAAAATCCTGCCAGTACTTCCAGCTGACAGCAGCATTCCAGTGGCTCTTCCCATTTCATGGAGCGCAGGGGCTGAGCTCAGCCGGTGGAACGGGGTGTGAGGGAAGGAGGTGCCGTGGCTTGGGCAGGGTCTAGTGCTGACATCCCTGTTTTTCTAACCCAGTTTTGTGTGAGGATAGAGAAGAATCCCGGCCTTGGGTTTAGTATCAGTGGTGGAATAAGTGGACAAGGGAATCCATTCAAACCTTCTGATAAGGTAAGCTGGAAATTCCTCCCTCCCCGCTCCTTGTTTGAGAGGTCACAGAGTGGAGGCAGAGAACGTGAGGGGGATGTTTGTGCCCTTCCGTTGGGATGATTGAAAGGTTTTTCCCCATACTTGGATTTTTTTGTTGTTTCTTTGGGTTGTTTGGTTTTTTTGTTTGTTTTAGCAGGGTGTTGTTTGCTTTTTTATTCCCAGTTAAAGAAGATGAGGGAATCGAGCGTCAACCCCATGAGTGTCTGACCCATATTCCCTGGATAAGATAATTTTTGGGGCTGTTTTCTGGAGAATTGTCTCTCTCACTTTTCTAAGAGTCGCCTTAGACCCTGATTAACCTTTTACTAAATTAATTAGAGGGAACCCTGAAGCACAATATCACCCCTGGAGGCTGCAATTCCAGGGTTTGTAGCTGCTGTGTCAAATAAAACCAGCCTGGAAATCCCTGGGTCCTTACAGACCCCATGGCAGCAGTTGTGTCCTGTGCTGGGAGTTAAAACTGACACCTGGTGGTGGTCAGGGACACTCGGGATTCCTTTTGGGAACCGCACATCTAAGATAAATCTATTTGCAATAAAAGGAAGCCTGGAAAAACTCCAGCACGTGGTGAGTCCCAGCTCCCAGGGGTGTAGGATTGGGAAGTGCACTCTTACACCTGTGGATCTGTGTTTGGTGCCATGGAACTGACCGAATTTCGTAGGAAAAGGAGGCCTTTGAACACATCCAGAGTTGGATAATTCTGGATTTGGGTGGCAGAGACACTGAGAACTTCCATGAATATGGAGAATGTTTGGGAAATGATGACATCAAAGCTGTGCTTCCTAGAGGAAGCAAAGATTGCTGTACAGATTATGCTACACATTGCTCCGATAATTAACACGTGCTCCATTTTAATTACCCTGCTGATAACCTGCCACTCTTGCCCTGCTGGACTTTCTCTGTGATGTGGGATTTTAGTTTACAATGACCCCCAATTACTGAGGAGTGCTGAAGGTCCCAGGGAGCTGCTCCACCCCCGAACGGGTGTTTGATTGCAAGCAGACTAAACCAGCTCGGTGTTAACCCTTCCCCAGGGGATCCAGAGCCCCCAGGCCCCAGTTAGGGAGCCCCGTGGGGTTTTTTTGGGATGTAGTTCTTGGAGAAAGCATCCTAACCTGTGTTACTTCTGACTTATAGGGTATCTTTGTTACTAGGGTTCAGCCTGACGGCCCCGCCTCCAGCCTGCTCCAGCCCGGAGACAAGATCCTCCAGGTAGGGATGCCTTGGGGTTCCTGGGGTCTGAGCTCAGCCTAAAAAAAGACACTGGTGGCGTTTGCAGCAGGACTGGACTGCCAGCTGTGCTTTTAGGGGACTTTAATGTGGATTTACAGCAGGGGTACCCAAAGCACTCCTTGCCCCGGTGGCCGCGGGCACCTGGTTTGTGTGGAACTCGTGGGCAGTGCCCCCGGGCAGGGATTGTCCCCTGTGTCCCACTCTGCCCCGTGATCCCCCTCTGCATCTTCCAGATCCCTGAGGTCCCTCCCAAGCCACACCAGTGCAGGATTCTGGGATTCTGTGAATGCCTCCTTTTGGCACGGTCCTCGGATGTCCTTGGAATTTCCCCTGCCTGCAATTCGTGCTCCTCTTTCCCAGATAAGAGCAGAGATAAAGATCTTTTGTCGTGTGAAGGCTTTGGGCAGGTCCTGGTCAGACCCCAGAGCCACAGCATGATTCCAGTGGGAATGGAATTATTCCTTGGAGCACCCAGCCCAGCCCTGAAGCCATCCCACGGAGGACAGGAGAAATGTGTGCTCCGTGTTCCTGGGAAACCCTCAGCTGTTCATTATTTATTTCAGCCTGGCTTTTAATTGCCAAATATCCCGTTTTTTCCCCCCAAAACCAAGCCACTAAAGCCTCTCTCCTTGTGTTTTCCCTGCTGCAGGCCAACGGACACAGCTTTGTACACCTGGAACACGAGAAGGCTGTGCTCCTACTGAAGAGTTTCCAGAACACAGTAGACTTAGTTATCCAACGTGAGCTTACTGTCTAAATATTTTTTTATAAATAGTAAATAATGTCTAGCCAGATCTAATGTCCAAACAGATTTATACATAGGAAACCAATTTTTTTGCCAATTGCTGGACCAATGGCAAACGGTAGTGCCAAATGTATAATACTCTATGTTAGTACCAATCATCGGGAGAAAATATAAGAATTAACTCTATAAATATATTGTTCATGTGGCTCCGTATTAGTTTTACTTGTCAGCCTCTGGCTGTGCATTGGTGCGTTTTTTTAACCAAGTTCCTTCTTAAAAGTCAATTTCATATGATTTCAGAACACAGAAGCACATACAAATCCTTTAGGAATTCTGCTGTCCATCAGAAACACTGCCTCAAAGTTGTATATGCCTTTATAAAGATGAAATATATTAACCTGTACTTCCCATGAAATATTTCTATCATGTCGCATACGAAAAGTATAGAGAAGAAAATATTTTCATAAACACCTCAAAGAAAGTATATATTAAATTAAATTTAATAATGTTCGTTTATTTTCAATGCAAAGATATTCTATGCCTTATGAAAATACCTGTACATATGCCGTGTGTATAGCTGGCTCCGTAGGGATCAGGAACAATTCACTATACAGGGTGAGAGACTTCTCCAATTGTAACTCTGGGACCTCGGGACAAGGAACCCACGTGGGAATGGGATAGCTCCCTCTGGAATGGGCGAACTCCCTCTGGAATGGGATAACTCCCTCTGGAATGGGCGAACTCCCTCTGGAATGGGTGAACTCCCTCTGGAATGGGCCAGGTTGGACGGGGCTTGGAGCAACCTGGGCCAGTGGAAGGTGCCCCTGCCCATGGCAGGGGTTAAACAAGATGAGCTTCAAGGTCCCTCCCAACCCAACCCATTCCGTGGTTCTATGATTCCAGCTTCCTCTGGAACGGGTTAACCTCCTCTGGAATGGGTTAACTCCCTCTGGAATGGGTTAACTCCCTCTGGAATGGGTTGACTCCCTCTGGAATGGGTTAACTCCCTCTGGAATGGGTTAACTCCCTTTGCTTTGGCTCTTCCCTCGATTCCATGTGCACACACTACAGGAGAACACCGAGGACAGGCAGGTTTGGCTCACGGATGGAGGAAGGTTGTGATGGTGGCAGTAAAACTCCTTTCGTTGCTGCTAATTTTACTCTTTAGTTTTTCATTTCAGATTCCCCATTTACATTGTCGTGTATTTCCCCCCCCTGCTCCAGGCCCTGCCGGGGCCCTGCTCGGGATATTCCCGTGGGTGAGGCTTTCTGGGAGCCTTGGTTGGAGCCCTTGAGAGGGATGGGCGCGGGTGTCAGAGCTGACACACCCCAGGGAGCAGCAGGGGGCCCCGGGCCAGCCTGGGAGGAGCATTCCCAGCACAGGGGCAGTGGGACAACCCCTCGTGTCCAGGTCCTGGGGCCGTTCCCAGCAGAGAATCCCAAAGCCCAGGCTGTACCCGGCTGCTGCTGCTTCAGGGGTTCCGGGGTCCAGCCTGGATATCCCTGACAGCGAGATGGAAAACCCCCCTGTGGGTGTTTTCAGGGGATCCCACTGCCCCTGAGCAGTGGCCAGGGGCTGAGGGACAGCTGGCTCTGGGATCACAGGCACCATTCCCACCCAAATCCCACATCCAGGGGCACAGCCACAGCCCACGGGCACGGCCGGGGATGTTCCACTCCTCTAAGAATTCCCAAACCTTCCCTCTCTGGCTGTGGGACCTGGGGAGCTGCAGGCCCTGGGAAGCCTCCAGGACCCTCCACCCCTAATAATTTCCCATTTTCCCAGTGCCAGCTCACAGTTCCTACCCAGGTGATGGCAAACCAGGAGAGTTCTCAGCCAGTTGTTCCCAACAGTGACCATTTAACATCCTCGAATCCGGTTTCACGTTTTCCAAGGTATTTTTTAACACATCCACGTCTGCATCTGTGTTTGGTGGCAGTGCCAGCCCTGGGAGGGGACAGGGGGCTCCACACAGGGAGCAGGCAGGACAAGGCTGAGGGTGCATGGGGCAGCTGAGAGCAGAGCCAAGGAAATCCAGGAAAAATCCGAGTAGGAAATGTCCAGCAGGTTGGTTTGCTGTTGGTAGTGAGCACCTGGTGTAAAGATGTCGCTTGGTTAAAGCCCTTTCCAGGGCCTAAAGGGGCTCCAGGGGAGCTGGAGAGAGACTGGGGACAAGGGATGGAGGGACAGGACACAGGGAATGGCTTCCCACTGCCAGAGGGCAGGGCTGGATGGGATATTGGGAAGGAATTGTCCCCTGGGAGGGTGGGCAGGCCCTGGAATAGAATTCCCAGAGCAGCTGTGGCTGCCCCTGGATCCCTGGCAGTGCCCAAGGCCAGGCTGGACAGGGCTGGGAGCAGCCTGGGACAGTGGGAGGTGTCCCTGCCATGGCAGGGGTGGGATGGGATGGGATTTGAGGTCCCTCCCACCCAGCCCGTTCTGGGCTGCTGTGAACCCTCTCTGCAGTAATTTAGCATTGAATTATCATGCAATCAGAAATGCTTCTGTACAGACTGCGTGCACAGCTCTGCTGGGGAACGCCAGGACAGGGAATGCAAATCCAGGAGAAGCGAACCCCACCCACGGGGATCAGCGAGCCAGCGGAGGCCCCGGGCCCTAGCGGGGATCAGGGTGGGTATTCCCGGGAACTGCCCACGGATGAGGGATGGGAATGGGGACACGGGGGCTCTGTGACCCCCGGCCAGGCAGCAGGGCTGGGGACAGGTCCCACACTGGCACAGGCGGTGACAGAGCCGCGGGGTCACCGCCCCCCCGGGCAGGGTTTGGACATAAACAAACACAGCGAGTCCCACCTCAGCACAGCGAGAACTTCTCCCCATGGGGGTGGCGGAGCCCTGAACGGCCGCCCAGGGCAGGGGTGGGGTTTCCCTGTCTGGAGACATCCCAAACCCACCCGATGGGTTGGACTGGGTGCTCTGCAGAGGTGGCTCCTGTGATTCCGTGAACTGGCGGTATTTCACAGTGAGAATTCCCAAGGGAAGCTGGGGATGCTGTGTGCCCGTGCCCCGTCCCTCCCCGCTCCCGGCGGGCAGGGCAGGGCTGCCCGGTGCCCGTACAACTTCCCGGGCAGCAGTTGGGATGGGATGCGGATCCACGGGGAGCTGGCCTGGCCCTGGAGCCACGGGCGGGCACAGCCGTGGTGGCACCGGGGCCAGGCTTGCGGGGCACCACCACCCGACCCCAAAGGCACCGCTTGCCAATCACGGAACTAAAAATAAACCCAAAAAAA
>VZRR01003188.1:0-60768 GCA_013398015.1 Oreocharis arfaki
GACCAGGTTGCTCAAAGCCTGATTCAGCCTGGCTTGGTCATACAAAACTTTTCTGGGCAACCCCTTCCAGTTCCTCACCATCTTCATTGTAAAAAATGTTTTCATCATATCCAGTCTAAGCCTACCCTTTCTGAGTTCTAGAATCTTGTCACTTGCCTTGCCACTACAGACCCTGGCAAAAAGTCTTTGCCTTTCTTATAAATCCTGTTTAAACATGGAAAGGCTGCAAAAAGGTATTCCTGGCAGCCTTCTCTTCTTCTGTCTGAACAGCCCCAGCTTTCTCAACCTTTCTTCGCAGGAGACGTGTTCCAGCCCTCTGATACCTCGCATGGCCCTCCTCCTGGACTCACTCCAACAGGTCCACGTCTTTCTTGTACTGAGGACCCCAGAGCTGGAGGCAGAATTCCAGGTGGGATCTCACAAGAATGGAGTAGGGTGAGAGAATACCCTCCCTCAGCCTGCTGGCCATGCTTCTATTTATGTTTGCATCCATGTAGACACACAGCTAAGGTAGACATTTTCTTTGTGTACCAGATGTTTTGCAAAATTTTTTGCAAACGACAGATGCAGCAAATATTTTTGGACTGGAAAGAGAGACCGGAGGGAAAAGCTCACTCTCAATCAGTGTAGAGCACACACTTTTTTTTTTTTCTTTAGTGTTTCATTTTTCCAAACAGATCTGAAATTTCACTGTTTCAGAAATTATTTAATTGCACCTCTGGAAAATGAAAACCTCAGGGTTTTGGAATGTTTATTTGAAGAAAAGGTACAGGCAGATCCACTCAAAACTCTTGACAATTTTGGGTCTGTCACATGACACTTGAGAGAGAGTGTATTCACTGATGAATGACCTTGTGGCTGTCCTCAGCCAGCTGGAACCATGCTTTCCCATCCATGGCATGTATTAGTGTGCACCACAGCTGTTCTCCATCAGAAGCTAAGTGCAATCCTTTCAGAAAGCTGTCGGCAATTAATTGTGTCCCTTTCTGAATTTCTCTCTATTTATGGGTTTTGTAGAGAAGAAAAGGCTGCAGCAGAGAGCTAGAAGTAGAGAATCTAGGGGACTTTGTTGATGTTCACGGGCTGCAGATGGATAAGCACTGCTGAAAGCACAGAGAAATAAAGAAATGCGGGATCAAGGTCAAGTCATACCTCAGCATTTAATAGAATTTCCAGGCCTGGGTGGCAAATTTTCTAATACAGTAATTCAGTTAGGTGTTGTCAATTGTTAAAGTGAGTACTCAGTGTAAATACAGTGAGGTATTGAGGTACATGTTGGAGTTTTTCTTACTCTTCAGTACACTTTAAAAGTGCTTGGCTAAGTCAGAAAAGTTACTTTCTGGTTTTAGGTATTGGCCTTATTCAACTACTTGTACCTATTCTTCCTTATAGTCAACCCATTACCACTGCTCTGGGATTCCTATGTCTGTTTTGTTTACGGGACTCCGTGTAGGAATATATACTTAATTTCCTTTATGCCTTTATTATGATGCAATAAAGAGGCAATGGTGTTTGCCCAGTTATTAGGGCATTCATAGAATCTGCAGGAAACCATCTTTCAGGTTCAGAAATTCTTTCTCAGCTGGACTGGACTCAGCTAGACTCAGCTATTCCCTCTCCTAGGAATATTACTGGACCATTCACTGTGGCAGGCTGTGTCTATTTAGTCTTCCCTACTCAGGCTCGTTTATGTTATGAAAGTAATGAGGTATGCACCAAACAGAGGTTGGGAACTTACCTTTCCAATATTGTTCAATGCCTTAAATACTGAGTAGTTGAATTTTTGCTGTTTATTTCCCTCCATTCAGACAGTGTTCAATTCCTCAGCAGAGAGTGGGGCCGGTACATTGAAAGTATTGAGTCCATGTATAGAGCAGCCCATGGGTAATTGATGTAAAAGTTGTTAAAGTCAAAGTTAAAACTTCCAAACCGGGGATGAACTCAGCTTGCACAGCCCAACATAAGTCATTTATAAGGTCTAAGGCTTGTGTGTTGTTCGCCTCTGCTACTTCTCAGAGACAGCATGATTAGTTTAGGTGCCAGGAGAAGTTTAATGACTAAATACAAGTGGAGAGAGGTTCCTGAAGCTTTCCTCTCACTAAGAGCAAATTTAGACACTTTATTTGGGGCTCTGTATTCTGGAAATGGCAGAGTGCTTAAATACAACTCATTGCAATTCCAATCCTGGGTTCTCTTTTTCATCAAGCCCAAAGAAGTCCTGCTGAGACTAATTTAGTACAACTCTTATTTGTGTGGTCCAAAGAGGACATCTTTTGGGCTCGCTTCCTCTCTTGTACTCTGCAAGACAGAACAAAAGCTCTCACAGACTCCAACTACAGCTGGTTCAGCCCTTGGATAGAGCTCTGTGGATAAAGTTGACCAATTACAAAGTTTACACAAGAACTGATAGATCCATTTAAATATGAAATAATTTAAAAATATTTTTTTAATAAACATAAGATATATAACTAAAATATAGTCATGACAATCTTAAAATAATTCTATAAATAAAGGTTTGTATTCACATGTTAGAGTAGTTTTGGATACATTATCTCAGAACTGCGTGCTTTAACTGGAAAGGATGGTAATTAACAAAAACAATTAGTTTAGATGTGGTCCTTACCTGGGAAAAAAAAAAAAGGAATTTACTGATGCTTGTTTCATTTGAATAAGAGTTGAATAAGGGATAAATTTTGCATTTACAGTGCCAAAAAGGATACAGAAAAGTTAAATTCAGTACATCTGTTTACTCTGACCTTGTTTTCCAAGACCACGGGGATATACAAGGAGGCTGAATGATAAAAAAAGTTCGAATTTAAAGGTGAACTATTTTCACAAAAAAACTAGGACAATTCATAGCTGCATAATACCAGAAGGACTAAAAATAAAGCAGATAATCAATAAAGGATTAAAATAAAATGTGGTAGCATATCAAAGTTATGACAAATATGCAAAAATGGAAAATAAAGCCAATGAACAGGGCTGGTCTTTTTTTTTAATGTAATGGTGATTATAAGGAATGAAGGACACTAGTAACTTCTAGCCCCAGCATGGAAATTTCTGTGCTTTTCCAAAGATTGTTTGGCTGTTGGAGTCTTCCTGACCAGTTCAGCTATGTTAACATAAACTACCTCTCTGAGCCTTTAACTGGTTAAAGGCTCCTTCCTTTAACTTAGGAAGGAAATAGGAAATTATTATGCTGCTTTGGATTTCCTACTATATTCCTACAATCCCCTGTAGTTGTAGATATTGTATACAACAATGGACAAATATGGATCAAGATCCTGCAATGCTTCAACGTGGGACTATGATGTCATTTCAGCTTGTAAAATCAAGGAGGGAGGGAGGTCTCCTCAAAAGCCCTAAAGCCTTCTTTCCAAATCTTACTTGGGTGAATTCAGTCTATGCAATGTTCCACAGCTACTGATGAACAAAGATTTCTCTTCCATTGAAATGCAGACCTGGAAAAAGTCTGAAGAGACATATAATCTTTTCATCCCCTTCTTCCAACCCTAGCAATGAGACAACGTCCTCTATATGCACACCATGCTTTTCTTGTTCTTAAAAGCCTCCAGTGACAGATTCAAAAAGGATCACTGGCTTACCTGTTCCAGTATTTAACTGTCTTTACAGTAAAAAGGATTTTCTTAATATTTGATCTGTATCTTAGTTACAAATTAAGCTGATTACTCCATCAATACTGACAGCAAGCAGCAACTATTCTGTTTTACAGTAGTCTTTTACATATAGGCTTACCTGGGCAGGAAATAATTGAGAGAAGTCCCTTTGGCCTGGTTTATACAGAAAACAGACCAGATGATCACAAAAGTCTCTTCTGGATTTATAATTTCTAAGTGTGTGAATCATATCTCTCCTGAGCAAAAATATCAAGTCATTCTGCTTTCTTTTTGGAGACAAACACTGCAGTGTTTCAATTGACAGAAATATCCCATTCTTTCCTGCACTCACGCATTCTGGGAACATTCCCATTATATTTGCAGAAAATTGCAAATTTGTTTTCAGTATGAATGACAAGTAATAAAATTAAACTGTATTGTACTGTACTAGGTCACACATGGGAGCTGGAGTTTGTTTATTACCAGTTCCTCTGTTTTTCCCTTTCTTAGCAGATAGCTCATTATTTCCTACAAGATCGGTTATTTGAAATCTATAGAGTTGGCTGTAAGTGTGTGCTGTTTACCATTCCACACATCAGTCCCTTTCCTCCCTTTCCAAATATGTAATTACATTTTTTATAAATGCTTTGGTACATTTTAAAAGGCTTGCGGGTTTCTTTTTTAGAGACTCTTAGAAGCAAAGTGGGACACTTTGATGTTCATCTGCACACCATACCCAGAATGACTAAAGTTTTGTTGTAGGGGCTTTTTACTTGGTTTTTTTTCTGCTTTTGTTTTCTCAGCTCTGGAAACAAATGGGAAGATTGGAGACTGCACACTGCTACAATTAAGTCTTTTCTGGGGATGCTATGAAAATTGAAACAATCCAGGGGAGCACAGAGGGGCCTTAACCCCTTGCCTTTGTTTGTTCTCTGGATGATCTGGATATTGTCTTAAATACAAAATAATGCAGCCACTAGGACATTTTGGAGTATGTGTAAGCATGAGACAAACACACAGCTTCCTCTCTGCACAGACTTATCATAGTCCCACAAGGACTGTGTTGCAGAGGTTGTACTCTAAATGATCTGCTGCTTTTTCTTGGATGTCCAGGATGGCAGTGAAATACGTTCATTTTCCAGGTGAGGACCATAAACAGTTGTGGTCATGACTCAGATAATTCACCAGCTCGAATACTAGCCTTGTTTGCAATGGGTCATCTGGCACAAACTGGGAGTTATCCTAATACAGCACTTGCAGCTTTAGCTTTTTATCCTTTATATTCTGTCCTAACAGAAAAAAAAATCTTAGATGACACATTTCTAATGACAATAGGCAGTACCTATTAAATTTATATTTTTTGTTGTCTATGTAAATACACACATTTTTAAAATTATCTAAAAATATTGCTGTGACTTCTGTAACTGTAAAATATACCTGTCCTTATTTCTATGTCAAAATAGAGAACATTTTCCTTTAAATTTCTAGTTCTTTTTCTTTCTTTTCAGTGTGGTTACTTTTACTTCTTTTTTGTTTGTTTGTGGTTTTTTTGCTCTCAACATTCTGTTTTTCTTTATGCCCAAGGACTTATGACAGAAGTAGTTTTAGGGAGATGCTTAAAAGGAAATAGGATAAAACTATCTTGGATTCATTCTGTAGTTTTGGATTGCCATTAAAGAAAATAAGATACCCATTTCAGTTGTTGGTGCTAAAACAGCAGTGTTGACAAACTCTGACAAAGTTCAAGTGAATTATGCTCTCAAAGGTCTGAGTGCAACCTGAATTCCCATATCTGAATAAACAATAAAATGGCAGGAAAATAGACCAATAAAAGATCTCTTCCATCTTTAGTGTTTTTGTATTACATGTTTCATAAAGCACAGCTATGCACAAAATTAAGAAAATCAAATCAAAGAGTAATTTACAGTAGATGATGAGCTACTGTCCTTTTCTCCTTCCAAAATTTTAACTTAAAATCCTTGCCTGAATGAAAGAAAAATATGTCAAGAATTACATATATGGATACAGCTGAATATTTGATTTTTTTAAGTCTTCCTGTAGTATTTCCTATTGTTGCTGAATGTTTCAAATGGTAAGGAGATAAAAGATTATTGCAGGAGTTGCAAATGCCTCCAATTTGATTGAAAACCCATGTACTTCAGAACCAGGCAGAGTAGGTTGCTCCTCCAGAGTTATTGTGGAAACCAAAACACTTTTCCCCTTCAAGGAAAAGTAATTATAAGCTGCAATAAAATGGTTAATTATATTTTAACATAACTTTACCTTGAGGTGAGTTTTTAGGCTTGTAGAGCAATACAGCTTTCAATAAATAAATTTGGCTGGCAGCCATAGAAATGAGGTTATTTAGGCTACAAGTAAATAGCATTGTTCCTAAGCTCAATGACTTTCCAATTACTTATTGAGAGCCACTGATGCAAACTCCTTGTGGGGGAAACTAATAATACAGTATATTACAGATAAAGCCTTTTATAAGGTAAGAGAGACTTCAGTTGTTTTTGTTTGTTTGTTTGTTTTTTCTTGGGGGGGGTGGGTGTGTTGTTCATATTCCAGGTAATTTTTATTGTCCCACACTATTAAAGAGCCAAGAGAACTTCCTGAAGAATTGACTTCTGTGCCTAAGTCTAAAAGAATAGTCTTGGTTTTGTCTAACAAAATTTAAATCAAACCTTAGTTTTATTTTCTGTTTCAGACTCTTTTCAAGCTTTCACTGATTTTTAACTTTTCTATTATTTCTAACTTTTCTGGAGTGGTCCTCTAATCACAATGTCACACAATGCCTCACCTTCCATGAACAGTCTAGATCTAGGTGTTTGTTAAATATGTTTTTCCAAGAATAGACAGGATGGTGTTATGATGGAAGAAGTCCATTCTTCTCTTCAAACCCTAGTTCTCTATTTCGAATATTGCTTTCCAGGGATTCCTACATTTCTGCTGCAGAATCTGAGAAATATTCCCTGTTTCGAACTCCCAAAATATTAAAAAAATTATTTTGGATGCTAAAATTTTGCATAAGGAGGTATGTCTACGACATTAAAAGTTCACATGATACTTTCCTGAGAAATAATTCCAGTTAAAATTTGTTTTTTAGCTATTGGTGAATATTTCAATGTCCGCTCCCTGAAAAGCAGGATAATGGGATCTTTATCAACAAAAATCCTATAAAACAAAGAAAATATGTGACACTTAGGTCTATAGACCACTGGCCTTCCTGTGTGTGGATAATATTTCAGTATAACCTCTAATTTCGCATGAGTGCTTTAGAACCCTAAAAGATTTGAAGAACTTTGATGATATGTTAGGAAAAAGTGAAAACCCTTCAACTCTACTCTAATAGTTCTTACTTTTCAACTAAAAGAAAATCTGGTCACCTTCCAGTCTGGAGCAGCTGAGACCCATCAAACAACTGAAAACAATTTGTTCAGAGCTGGAGCTGTCATAGTCTATTAACATAAAAAACAAATGAAGTGCTGCTTCTAACTTCAGCTCACCACTTCATACGAGCTCTCTCCCATTTCACTTGACAGTTGTGGACACTGAAATAATACAAAACATAACCCAATCAACAGACTGTGAAGAATACGAAAGCTAAAGACAGATGTTCAAGAGCTATCATCACTTTTCAGCTTTAATTATATTGACATGGAACAAACAAGTGATAAATCAACTATTTTATAGTGTAATAAGCCTTATTCTACCTGTTAACCTAATGCCTCTTTGGGTGGCATATCCCAGGTACATGGAAGACCATGGAGTGTTCTGCATGTAAGCAGTCACAGAAACTAATTGTGAACTGAAATAATATTGAAATGCTCCTGATTTTCAAGATGAATATCACATTCGAGAGGTCTTTCTTGAGTTTTCTTCCTATACTCCTTCTACCTCTTTTAACTTTGAAGTCCTTCTTACGTTATTCATTCTAAGTCCTGCAGCAAAACAAAATGGATGAATATTTGTGTATTATTTACTTCAGGTTTCAGTTTTATTGGCAATGATTGCCAATTACCCAACATGTTTTATGACAAGCCGTTATTCTCTGAGCCAGCTCATAAAGATGAAAGACAAGGCGCAGAATTACTACACAGAGTAGGACTTGGATGCCAGCACTGTTTTAATGAAACTTCTGGATATATCTTGAATTCAAGGACCTGTTTTATCCTTAAAGCTGGAAAAGGCTCTTTGACGCTTATGGAATCCAGTTCCCTAATTTCCCTGTGATTTACAAAGGCAAATTTTTCCCATGATATCCAGTACATAGGTGAAGGATTCACAGCAGAAGTACACAAGTCTTTTTCTTTGAAAATTGCTTTTCAGCTGCATCCATACCCTGATGTTCTGATTTGACGTCCAGTGAAGAGAAGAGTGGGATTTTCAAAGAGTGGGATTGATTTTCAGTTTTTCAATCAACTTGTTGATTTCCAAGTTCCTCTAAGACTAAAGACCCTCCAAATGAAACTTCCAGGAAATCCTAAGAGGAGCATGCTAAGTGTTGAAGAAGGATTTTAAAAGTCCTCATTAGGTCAATGAAAAAAATTCTCTCCTGATCCAACCTGCCAGTCGAATTAAACTTCACTGTGAAACTAGAAGCACAAAACAGGCTCCAAATCAAGGAATTGTTTCTGTATTCACTGTTGCCCATTGTTTACCCTGTGTTTGTAGCCATTGTACTCCACTGACTCAGGGAGTGAAGGTGATTAACAAATTAGCCTTCTTTCCTCCATCCCCCAAAACCCAGAAAACCTTAGCATAAACATAAATGAACCAAAACTGTTCCAGACTGATTTGTTGTTTTGATTTCACAAAATTTCTGTTTATAGTCCTAGTAAGTCCAGTCTTTCTGCTCCTGGTATCCCATGACTCAAGCAGAGGAGATGCCCCAGTGAGGGAGAAAAAGGACAGAAAGTTGGATTTGATGATCTTGGAGGTCTTTTCCAACTTTAATGATTGAATGAATGGACAGGGGAATCCCCTCTATATTTATTCAGTTTGCTCACAGCCTTTGGCACGCACTGTGGTCAGACCAAGACATAGCAATTTCAGAGTTTTGTGTTTGATCTACTAAGAGCTTACTATGAAATGTAAGCAATGGAGAGATGTACATAGATATCAGATTTACACTAACTTTTAATGTTTGTAGACTTAGATGACTTTTATGATAATGCTTCTCTGTTTGGTTTGGGGGCTTTTGTGTATTGAATATTTAATGTTGTTTTAATTGTTGGTGGTGGTTCTGATTAGAGTTAATCCATGTGGCACCTACAGCGTGCTGGCAGGGGGCGCTTCATAAATGAAAATGGTCATTATTTCTTACTGTAAATAGTGAATCATTTACATTTAGGAAAATGGACTGAAATTTTACAGATGGCTTGTTTTATGAGTTCAGAAGAAAAAATCCAATACATTTAGCTTGTTAGGCAACACCGCAAAATAACTGTCTCCTTAATCACGTTTTTTCCCCAGTTGAATAGACTCCATCTGGAAAAATGACAGCTTATGGAGGCAGGAGACAGTTGTTAAGGTACTATTTATCCTCCACTAAGTGAAGTCAGAGGTAATTTTCTGCCATATCTATGTAACTCCTTGGTCATGGTGATGGCAATAATGTTGTTCTTACCCAGTGAGTTTTAGCTGCTACACAAAACCCCTAGGAATTGCTGCTACCTTTCAGACCACCTCCAGCATCTTCGAACCTGTGTGTGTAGTGCTTGGTGTATACATGTGTTGAATCTACTGCACCATGTCCAGGACTCTCTGACTTCACAAATTTTCCCATCTGTCCCTTAACTTAAATATATTCCCTAAGAGCAGATGTTTTATTGTTTTTGCTTACAAAGGTTTGGCCTTCTATAGAAATAATTGTATTTCAAAGTGATTATATGACAATGCATGTATCTGCATATCTGGTTTCATCGAGTAGTAATATGACAACAAGAGCACTCAAGATTCTGGCAAATGACCTCTCCCTAACTTCTGCCAAACATTATCAATGTTGAGACCATACTCAATTTCTGAGCCTATGTTAAATTTTATGTTCCTAATAAGCATTTTCCTCAACAATAGGAAAATCTCTGCTGAAAACCATCTTCTCAGAGTGTACTTACTGCTACTGTGAAATGCTAGACTGAAAAAGTTGTACATCAACAGGCTGTCCTTAGCCTCAGACCAGCTGTTGGAGGAATTAGTCAGCACACACTTATTTAATTTGTCCCACTCTTGTGCCTTGAGACTGACCTTCAGCAAGTGCAGCCTGTGAGAAGCAGGATTTGATAAATTCTCAGTGGTCTGAAATTCTTTGCCTCAGGACTAAATGGGCTGAGAATGTCACTGTCTGGCCAGCATACAGCCATCCCTGATGTGAAAGGAAGACATATGGGTGAAAAGCTTAGGGTTGGAGAGATCATAAGCTTTTAGATTATGAGAGATTTGTCTGAAGTTGAACATTTCTAATGTACCTCATCAGTTGAAAGTTTCATCAAGAAGACACAAGAAAATTTGTTAAACTACTCAGTGTCCTCACAGCCAGGTCACTCTTTCAGAATCTTTTGGAGATTCATTCTGAAGCCCTTGTTACACCTAAACTACATTGATGATACTCTTAATTCATTTAGACATGACCTCGCAATAAATGTCGTAAATTTTAGGTTAACCAGCCTCCATCTGCAAGGCGTTATTTCCAAACTTGTCTCTGAAATGGTCTAAAATCTTGAAAGTTGCTATAAATATGAAATTTCCCATCCACCACCTGGAGGACCCAAATCCATATCTAGTATAAAATGTCATTGTGACATTGAATTCTACTACATCCTCAAAAGCTCAGTCATTATTTTAAAAACCTATTCCTAACATACAGTAACAGCTCTTTCTTTCCTTTCCTTTATCCTTCTACCCTCTCTTTTTCTCCTTTAATATGAGCTAGTACATCCACACACTCTAATCTGAGTCTGCTTTCCTGATATGTAGCAAAACAAAGAATATCACAGATTGTTGCATTTCTACATTTGTAATCAGAAGTGTGTGAAACAAGCAGATCATAAATCTGGCTTTACATTGTTGATATTATTCTGATATTGTAATTTGCATTGAACAAAAATAATTTTTGTTTCATTGGTCTCTATGGTCAAAAATGAAAGCAATAATTTAGCTAGGTAGATTTTTAGTTTGTTTTTATTTTGGATAAAACTTAAATATATTCCCTAAGATCTTTTTAAACGGTAGGAGTAGAAAAATCATAAAAAATAAAAATGCTATTAAATAAGTTGTAAATTTCAAAGTTATACATGAATGCAATAACTCAACTGGAGAGTTGGAGAAAATAATAAAACCCACATGCTACAGTACCGACAGTGCAAAGGCTATAAAATTCAAGAAAGGGAGTATAAGAATGTCAAAAAACTTCTGAAATACAGCTGAATTTTTCAGAGGAAGTTGTAGAGGGCTTACAATCCCAGGGCACAGAGGAAAGCAAAACTTCTTCAATGGTTTAATTGTTCTGTTTTTTTGATGTCATGTGAAGGAGGTTTTTCTTTAATTACTTGGAGGATTTATTTTTGTATCAAATAGGAAAAAACCCTTGAAACAGGAATTTGTGAACCTTGCCTTTATGAACTGAAGCTGTTAGTGTCTGGTTCTTGCTATTTACTTCAGAGCTAAATGCAGCAGATGTAAATGTAATGGTACAAAAGCTTTGAAAGTAATTAAATCACATAGTAAGATTAGTTCAACCCTTAAGATAAAAGGGTTGAGGCTGCTTTCATGACAAAGAGCTGCGCATTTATAAAACCATAAAATCACTTGCTTAAATCATCAGTGTATTTAGCTGTTTCAGTGATAGATACTGGAATGCACCACATCCGTCACCTCTTAGGACTTTGCATATACAACATCTGCTCTGTTCTCCTGTTCTAACAATTTCAGTTTCAAAGCAAGAATCCTAAAGATCTGTGAACAAAGAATAATTTGCTTTTTGTGCTATTTTTGCTTCTTTATCGTAGTGCTTGATAAGGTTCTAGGGTTTGGTACTTTTGTCAGTCAATCTTTTGTTATTCATGTTTCATACGAAAAGGTTCAGAACTTAAATACACTTCAGTCTAATATTTGTGACTATTCATCCTCTGATACTTGAGAGCAGTTTGGAAGAGGCATGAGAAAAATAGAAGTATGTTTTTAGTCCCTCAAGTAATATGGCATTGTGATTATGATTGCTATTAAAATAAAGAAGACTGGTTGTTCATGGGGCTTTGGCATTGTCAGAATGAAGGATGACAAAGAAAGCACATAAGAAAAAATTGTCTAAAGATTCCTAGAACATGTGAATAGTATAATCTCATTTGCAGAGAAAGAACATTATATTAAAATTGACTGTGTATATTTAAATTTCAAACAGTTGAGCTCTTTCTCAGAGAGAGGGAGAGAAAAAAAGACTGTGTAAGTGAATTGAGGAGTGAGAATCTGGATTTATTTCTCTTATAAGTTTTATAGTTAGTAGTTCAATGCAAGAGCACTGCCCATTTGCAGTGTCTAGGATTTGATAGGCAATCTAACATGGGAAAAAGAGAAAAGGAAGAAAGAAAAAAAGGATATATGAAGCTGTCTTTGAAGTGAGAGAGTCCAAGATAGACGACTAAACTAGAGTTTAGTCCAATGCCTATAAAATCCTGGTCTGGAAACTCACATCCTTAGTCTTAATGTAGACAAAACATCTAGGTGTCTTTGGAACCCTCAGTCACTGCTGGGAAAACAGTAGCCTCAGTCTTTGCCACCTAGTCCAGTCCTCAGATGCTTCAAGGCATCAATATATAAAATAAATTTTAAAGAAGCCAAGATACAGCCATCAAATCACTCTATATAAAAAAATGTGATTTTCTTTCTTTCTTTACAATAGGTCTCCATTGGACACTAAATAACTTGGAGTACAATATTTGTCCCACTATAAAGGTTTGTCTGAAATTTGTGACAGGAGTAGGGGGAGCTATTAAGTTATTTTTTTAAATTCCATCTCATTGAGTGGTAGAAAAACCTGACTCCATCAAAAAGAAAAATATTCCCCAGAAAAACTGTAGTCTGAGTATGTCCTCAATACTGCATTTGCAATCACTTCTCTCATGCAAATGTATATAAACTTAGAACATTTATCCAAAAATAACCACTTAGAATCATAGCATCATAAAATGGTTTGGATTGGAAGAGACCTTAAATATCATCCAGTTCCAGCCCCCCTGTCACGGGCAGAGGAGCCTCCCACTAGACCAGGTTGCTCTAAGCTCTGTCCAACCTGACCTTGAACACTGCCAGATATGGGGTTCTCTGAGCAACCTTCTCCAGTGTCTTACCACCTTCACAGCAAAGAACTTCTGTATATCCAACCTAATTTTCCCTTCTTTCAGTCTGAACACATATTCCTTGTCCTATCACGAGTTCCTGAAAAAGAGTCCTTCTCCATCTTCCCTGTAGCCCTCTTCAGATACTGGAAGGTGTTGTGAGGTCTCCACACAACCCTCTCTTCTCCACGCTGAACAGCCCCAACTCTCTCAGCCTTTCTTCACAGGGGAGATGCTCCAGTCTGCTCATCAACTTCATGGCATCCTCTGGGCTTGCTCCAACAACTCCATGTCCTTCTCAATTAAGGGGCCCCAGAGCTAAATGCAGCACTCCAGGTGGGGTCTCATGAGAGCAGAGGAGAGGGGGAGAACCGCTGTAAAAGTGTGATTGGGAAAGGAGGGGGGAGGAGCTAAGCGGGACTCAAGATGTTTGAGCTGAGATGTCTTCAAGGCACCCCTTCACCTTCTAGATCCTTGCTTAGTTGTAGTAGCTTGTCGTCAGGAAGAAACAATTCTGCAGAGCATAATTTCCCTTGAACTTAGCTCCCATCAAAACAGCACAGTGAGCATTTGTACACTATCCTGTGAAAGAAACAACAGCTTGATGTCCAAGCAGCACCTTGCCCTGGCATAGCCTGACTCCAGACAGTACCCTGAGCTCTGGCCAGTTTCCTGGCTTAGGCTTAGAAAACAGATTCAGTCCCACCTATGTCTGTGGTTTACTGTGTGACCCTGGGTGTATGTCCCCTTGCTAGGTCTGTCTCCCCATACCTAAAATATGTTTGGAGACACCATGAATTCTCTGGGGAAAACTGTTCCGCCACAAGGAGCTGAGATTAGTTGTGCCAATGCTCAGGCAGTAAGTGGCAAGTACTCTGCAAACCTTGCTAGGGGAAGGTCTCTTTCCTTTAGAAAAAACAAGCCCGTACCTAATCCTTGCCAGGCTGAAGTAGCAGGGCTCTTGTAGACCACAAAGGCAGTGGGGTTAGAGTAAAGCAGTTGGCCACGTTAGGAAGGTGGGAGCATAGAACCTTCTGCAATGCAGTTGGAACAGTTTCTGCTACAGTTAACACCTGTCTCAGCAAGAGATTTTTCTGTGAATGCTTTTCATGGGGTCTTCATGCATTCAGGCAGTGAGGATCAAGACTTCCACCACACTGTTAGTCTGAACCAGCCACAGAGTTCTTATATTCTTACTCCAGTAAGGAATTATAGCAGGGGGAAAAGTATATCGGAAATAAAGGGAGAAACATCACAGCTTCTGAAATTGTTCATAATGAAGTAAAGAACTTTTAAAAAAGGACAGAACATGAATAAATTCATTTTCTCTCCAAATTCCTTCTCTATTTTGAGGGAATTTGGGGTTTGAAATCCCAAAGGTTTTGGAAACTAGAAAATTTGACAAAGTTAGAAAAAACTAGACTCAGGCTTGAATAAGACTTCCCCTCATTTCAGCATGCTATAATCCCCTGAATCTTGCTACCCACCTGCCTTTGAAGATTTGAGCCCCTTCCCATATGAACATAAAATAAGAACATTTAGATCTCCTGCTAGTATTTCTCACAAAACTCAAGCTCTTCTTGGGGGCTGGACCAATAATAGAGCCTGATTATTCTAATAAACATTAAATGAGGTATTTCGGGCAAAGACTTAGAATTAATTCACATTTAAGACAAATGCAGAACTTCTGCCAAAGCCAGCCAGGGTTGCATTTATTGACAAGAAGTATACATTCAATTGTATTCACTGATGTTGGTCACACTCAAACATTAGAGGTGAGAGGAAATATAGAATATATTTTCTATTTAAGCTCATCATGTTCAAAGATATAGGAGCAGAAATGCAAAGGCAGCAGAGTAACTACACAATACCAGCCTTTCTGAGAACATCTTCTCTTGAAGAGACTCAGAAAACCTGCCAGAATGCTACAGAAGTTTTGATGAAGGGAAGCAATCGGATAAGGACATTAAATCCGGGCTGATACCAGCATATGGAAGTTGAAGTCTTTTCTCATTATCTGGGCTGATTTTCTGCCAGGAGACACATCTGCTGGACTTCTGCAGGAGTCCTGCGGGAATATAAACCTAGGCAGTCAGACCAGCCTGCTAAGTCATATTTATGTAACATTTTTAGGTAATTTCTCACATCAAGGGATGCACTGGCTCAGAAACACATTTAGAGCTCATGAAGGGTGGGGAAGAATCATCTGGGAGGCATGTTTGCCATTTGATGGGAGACTACATGGACACCAGTGGAGAATTTTCCTCAAAAAAACCGAGAATTGACTACTCTTCAGGATTACTTAACAAGTTGCTCACATTACTTATTTAGAATGATAATCTCCCTGAGCTGTCAAAATCCCAGATTTAAGACATATGATTGAACTGCTGTTAGCAATAATGGTTATGGTAAACTAATGGCAGTATCATGCAAATTCTTTAAACATTGTAAAGTTTTAAAACCTTAGGGCTTTTGTCATTTCAAGCCAACACTTTCACATTATTATTATCTTTTTGGACTTAAAATTCTTTATTTTCAGAGTTTGAGTACCCCGAGAGGGTTTCCTCTTTATACAGATAGGGGAAAGAACATGGTGTGAAGACACAATGAATTATAGCCTTGTCTCTTACCTATTCACCCAGTTTCAGATATTTGGCTTGTTAAACTCAAGCTTTCCACTCACACGTGCAGAGCTCTCCAGGGTAACATCTTTAATATGTCTTGATGCATTGCATATGTCAAGGTGGGGTCTGTGTGTTTTTCTAAAGGTTGATCCTGATTTTAAAGAAAAATGAAGAAGAATACTGTGCTGCAAAAAGTTGGCTTTATGTTAAAAAATCTGGCATTTCAGTTATTTTCATCCTAGCTGAGGGTCAGAAATATGACTTCAGCTAAGTCATTTTATCTCATGGAGAAAATTCTCATGGAAGAGTATGCATTTTGTAAGGAGCTGCATTCTGATGTCTTCTCCAATTTAGTACTGAAATTTAAAAACAAAACAAAACATAATCACCACATCCCCAAGAAGTGACTTTTAAAAAGAGCTCCGGGTTTGTCCAGTAACTGTAAAGACCAAACAAAGAAACAGTCTGATGAAGAAAACAAAACTTCCATGTAATTGTCATCTGCAATAGTTTATAAGTTAAGAAGTTTCTGTAAATTATTAATTAGCAGTATACTCTCATCTGAAACTAGGGGCTGCATGACAATATCTCCTGAAGGAATATTCAAGTGTTCTCACTGAATTTTATATCCGGAGTTTCTCTCTAAAGTCCAACTCTAACAAATGACCAGTAACCTCTGCTGCTGAATCCTAGCTAAGTTCTTTTGTCAATAAAACCCAGGCACAATTTGGTGTGCATCAAAGTGTTTTGATAGATCAGGTGAGAGAACTAAGTCATCTTCTTTCCTGGTAAAACTCCAGATTCTGAATGTTCAGCAGCTTCCTACCAATAATGCTCAGCAAAATGTAAGAACAGGAATTGTCATACAGTAATCTGACATTTCTGACACAAATGAATGCTTTGAATATACAGAGCATTACTCCTTCAACCTTTTCTTAAGGAACCGTCTCATACATCTTGAAAATTTATATGCCTGTGTCCATCTTGTGAACAATTAATTGCTACATCCTTCACAGTAGAGGGATTTTTTTTTTCTCTACTCTTTTTCGCTTTGCATATATAGACATGATATCTCATTATTAAGTGTGCTGGGAACACTTATCTGCATGGAGGAAAGGTAGTGAATTTTTGCCAGTTGTAATGATAAGCTAAAAGTAAGCCCTGCAAGATAAAATCTATTTAAAATGTGGCAATTGGGGAAAATATGTCCCCCAAGCATAGCAAACACACCATCAAAGTGAGTTAGCTACCAATTAACTTCTACATTTTGCACAAAGGGCATTAAATTCTAGGGTAAAAATAAAGCCAAATGATGTATGCCTGTTCTCTGTGAACAACAGATCATACAAAATGAGCTCCAGATGAGGTGGTTTTCATTGTGTTTTCAGCATTCAGTGCCTTTCTGGAAAATATTTGCCTTTCTGTTAAAAATGCATTTTTTTCTATGTAAACTCATACCACTGGGCATATAGAAAATGAGAAACTATAGGTCTAATGCAGTAAATTAAAATGTGAGATCCTAGGCAGGTTCAGACACTATGATCCAGGACCCAGTTTTGACCAAACTAACCAATGGATAATCTCTCCATAAATTCAGATATGCCTAAACTCCTCCTGCTGGAAACAATTAGAGAAGCAAAACATCCTACCGGACATAAGACACTTAATTCTCAATTCCTGTGGCCCAGATAATGTCATCTGCAAATGGGAAAATATTTTAGCTAGTCTCTATATTTCACCTCACAGTCACCAGGCACATGTATTTCAGAAAAAAAACCAAAAAACAACAAAACCATATGGAGTTTCCAGAAGAATACTTTGGCAATATTATGTCCTTGGAGAATGTTGTATCTTAAATCCAAATATGAAATAGTTGACTTCTGTCTTACAATTTGTAATGTGCTACCTTATATAAGTTGCTTTTTTTTGTGTAGTATAAATTTCTCTGTGTTTATAGACATCTAAACATGTTGCAATTCTATAGAATCATTTCCTTTGAAATGGGTGACTGAGTTCACAGAACATCGGGGAATGGGTAAGGCTGGAAGGGACCGCTGAAGATCATCTATCCCCTCCTCAAGCATGGTCTGCCCAACAGCACACTGCCCAGGATTGTGTTAAAACTACTTCTGAATATCTCCAGGGAAGGAGACTCCACAACCTCTCTTGGTTTCCCCAACTCAGTGCATTACTTCTGTCAAACACCTGCTTTATCAATTCTACATGTGCTTGACTTCATCAGACTTTTGTCCCTATTTTTCTTTCTGAGATTATCAGAAGATGTTGTAAGGCTCCATCACAGCATCACTGCATGGCTCTTATGCCTTCAGCACGCAGTCACTTGTACCCTGCTCTGTAAAACTGAACACTTCTAAATTTTTGGGCACCTTCTCATTTTAAAATTCTTTTCCAGTGTTTGTGTCAAGTTTATACCTTAGCTTTCAAAGTTATGTATTACTTTTTGCCCCCTGAAGATATCCAGTCAGATTCAATGCTGTAGAATTATATTTTAATTATCAGTAACAATTAGTTCTATGCCCACATAAAATACCTGCAGAGTGACAATTGTATCAAAATTTTCAGGATTGTACCCAACCTCTGCTTCATATGTTATCATCACTAATACACTGTCCTGCACATGTTTGCATATATATATATATATATATACACACAGAGTAATGTAGCAGAAAATCAGGAAGAATAAAAGATTGAAAATATAGTTGAAAATATGACGGGGAAGGTCAATACTGCCTCCTCACCTTGTTTTTTTATGACTTATAGGAACCACACCAATAACCTCGTTCCATGGCTGCAGTCACAGTCGACAGGCAGTGTTTTCTCACTCTGGGATACCCCCACCAGCGGACACACTGTAGGACTATCTCCTAATTCAGAAGAAATCTGAGCAGTTTATGTGAGTGTTCCAAGGAGGAAGAATCTTGAGGAAAAATTTAAGGATTAAATCGATGAAGACCAGTTACTGGAATGCAACTACATAAATATTCCAAGGGGCACTTAAACATGGATGTAAGCCTGAGGTATACACCTAATTCTATCCATAAAGAAAACGGTATTTGGAAGAATATTTGGCTAAGTGCTTCACCTGAAGGCTATGTTTCAGCTCCACTGACTTCCACAGGGGTGAGATTACTGCAGACTTGAATGTGCTTTTGTTTTGAAACCTGCAGGAAAAAAAATTATAAGACTGCAGCAAGGACCTGGTTGAAGGGCCCAATGAGCTTAAAAAAATCTCCTGACTTCACTGTGTGATTAGACATTATGAAATAGAAGATTCAGCTACATTTCAAAGCATTTTTTGAGTCGATCCAACATACATTTTATATGCTACACTCTAATTTCGGATATTTTTACTGTTTTAATTTATACAATACACTTGAATGAATTGAGTGTTGTTCCTCAAGGGTCAATACAGAGGCTGGCATTGTTTAACATCATTTTCAGCTGCATGGACAGTGGGAATAAGTGCACCCTCAGCAAGTCTACAGATGACACCGAGCTGTGTGGTGTGGCCAACATGCTAGAGAGAAGGGATCCCATCCAGAGGGACCTTGAAAGAATCAAATGCATTGGATAAAAGTGTTAAAACATTGACAGAATTACAGGAATGAAAGATTACTTGTGAAAGAGGGAAGAGAGCCAGCAAACTTATGAGCAAGCACATGAATTTATGTATCTAAATCCTGACCAATGAATCTTAAGACTAAGAGGACACATTTGTGCTTAGGCAAAAGAAAAATGTGCAGTTTAAATTTGCACTCTATAGCAATTTCTCTAAAGAATTCTTGCGTGGTTGATTTTTAAGCAGTTCATTGTGGCCATATAAAATCCTTGTCACTGTGATTGTACATAGAGGTCACAGTGTTTGTTTCTGTAGCTTGAAATGAAACATGCAGATTTTGTGACTCGATTTCTAGAGAGAATACTTTCACTTATCAGTTCAGTCATTTCCATGACTATTTAAAAATGTAAAAGTTAGTGTTTTCAGTTTATGTTCTACTTAATAGACTTGCTCAAGTGAATGGTTGTATGAAGAAAGCATGAAAGGACATGGTAGAAGAAACATTTCTTATTTTGAAATTGGAACAGACATTAAGAAGAATGTTATGTCCTTGCTTAGGCTTATTTAATAAACATTATCCTTACATTTATTTTAAAGTAGAAACTCACGATTTGCTACACTGAGCCAGAAAAAAAAACCTGTCCACTAATCCCTATTCTTGCATGTTTCAAAAAAATGTAGAAATTTCTTTGTGGATAACTGAGTAAAATCTTTCATGAACATTTTCTTACTGATTCTTAGGTAGTTATTGTTGTATCTGTTTCCTGACTCTGAGACCTAATATATTCCCCACATGTTTTCTTTTCATGATTAGTGCTTTTTAAATTGGCAAATACCTGCTGAAACTGGACAAAAGTAATGTTTAATCAGCTTCTTTTGGAGGTAAGGAGATATAAGGCTGATGTCTGGTAATGATGACAGATTTTTCTTTCTGTTTTGCTGAGGCATTCAGTGGGAGTGATGGCATGACTGTATTGCTTCTTGATTGCACTGAAGTGTAAACATAGGAGTACTTTTCTGCAATGGAATTATTTTGGATTTTTATAGGAGTGCTCATGTGATTATTTTCTCATCAGGAAGACCCTTGCTATTTTGAGCTGTTTTTCTGGATGCTATAATGTATCTATCATTAATTTCACAGCAAAATAAAGACACGAAGGTGAAGGAAGGCAATGATTGTAATAAATTCATATTTGTAAGTCTCCTGATCAAGGAGCTCAGGACTTTGCTACATCATGCTCATAATTTTCCAAGTCCCAGTTCTTTATGTTTAAATTTCTCCTGAGGGTCCACTTTTGCATGATAAATCACATGTATCTGCTTGAGAGATGGATTTAGATCAAACCCAATTTCCCTTGTATTTTAAGGGTGGAATGGTCATGACCTTCAAGGTGCAGTCAGTCAGGTGAGAAGTAATCAAGACCTGTTTGTGTAACCAGATCCAGGAAGTTGAAGCAGGAATGACAAATACATCTGAGAAGTAAAAGAATCATATGATTTTTAAGGTTGGAAAATACTTCAAAGAGCATCAAATTCAGCCAGTAACCAGCACCACCATGTTCACCACTAAACCATTTCTCCAAGCATAGAGCCTCCTTTTCTCCAGACTAAGCAATCCCATTTCCCTCAGCTTTTCTCACAGGACATGTGCTCTATATAGAGCATTTGCCTGGGAAAAATTACCTCAGGGAAGGGTGGCAAGAGTTTTTATTATGTTATTTCCTTGAGGTCAGATGTAGATTGAAAGAAAGCGCTCTAACAACACTGGTAAAATAGAAATTATTCTATTCACAGGAGCAGATGGACAGAAAAACATCTTCCCACAGTCTGAGCTGGCCAGACTTGTGACAGATATGGTGTCTAAAGCCTTTTCCCTGAGTTCACATGTTTTGCCTCTAAGTGGTAAAACCATTCAGTTCAGTAAAACCATTATAACACATATGCACAAGTGTGTTATTTTATTACACTTGTATTTGCAGAAATGAACTGGAAATCAAATGCTGCTGATTATTACTCAATGTGAAAATTAGCAGATTCTCTTTCTCCTAATAGCCCTTGACTCTTAACATATTTTTTTTTAAACTGACTATCATATAGAAGAAAAGCACTGCATGCTATTTTGATAGAAGACACAAGTGATTTAATCTAAGCAAATTGATTTAATTTGCACTGAATGTAAGTATATTCAAAAGCAGGTCCATACCTAATGTTAAAATATTGAAAAATAAAATTCTGAGGAAACTAGTAGAATTAGTTGGACTAAAGGGCTCATGAACTAAAATACAGTAGAGACTTGGAATTTTAGAAATTCAGTGACAAAAATATCCCATATTAAAGTAGGAAACACATGAGTCTATAGCTTAAAGAACTAACTGGGTAAAGAACCCCAAGAAATTAGAAATTGTGAAATTAAAAGGTTGCGATAAATTTAGCGTTCCGGAAGACATGACACCTAGGGGGTAGAAAAAAGTTTCCCAAAGGCAAGTTCAGATAGACTTCTTAAACTCTTAAAAGAAATAGCAAAGGTCTTGTCCCTCAAAAAAGAAGAAAGGGTAAGAAAATGAGGAAATAAATAGAGCCAGGAAAGAAGCAAAACGAGCAAGGCTGAATGTGTTCAAGTATGGGGGGACTGGATGATTTCTAACCCCATTTCTGAAAGAGCTGGGACATGAAATTGCAGGTCTGGGAGAAAGCACTTAGAAAAAGTCTGGAGAGATAAGTGTGACACCTAATATTTAATAGCAAATTAACACCTATACTTAAGAAGGGAGGAGGGGAAAGTGATCTAACCCACTGCAAGCTTGTTAATCTAATATTAATTGTATCAAAGGATTTAGAATTCTTTCTTTAAAAAAAAAAACACAGAAAGGATGGTAAGTGTAATAGAAAATCATGCACAAATCTAGGTTAGCAAAAATAGATCATGCCACAGTCTGTTGAAAGAGATTTCGTAGTTAAATGAAAAGATGGTGACTCTAATACATAAGGATTTCAGCAAAATATTTGACATGGTGCTGAAAAGAAAAAAAGTTAGACTAGAAAGTGAGGAATAGTAGAATAGAGGATATATGTTGAAATCATAATTAACAGGGAAAATATTGAGTAAAAAGGGGTTACCAGTGGCATTTAAGGATTTCATTAGTTGCCACAGTAAAGAAGTGGGGAAGATACCGATAAAATTTACTGACATTGTGAGTTTTGGAGTCATCATTAATACAGAAGAATATTTTTCTACTGTATTGAAAGGAAGAGATGAGAGATGGCCCTGAGGACCAGAATAACAAGGATGAGATGAAATTCAGAAGTACAAAATACAAAGCCATGCACTTGTGAAATAATAACAACAATTTTCCTCTAAACTGGGATTTCATCAGGTGGTAATGATAGATGGAAAGACCTTGTATAACTGACTGATCACAGGCCAATATGGTATAGCCGAGAGAAAAAGGCAAAGAACATCCTTGAATGTCCCAAGTGAGATAATCTCTGTATCCCACAGAAGCAAAACTCAGACTAGATTAAGTTCAGAGTAGAGTACAGAGGAATGACTAGGAAATGAAGAACTTCTCTTATGAAAGGAGACTGAAACAGCTTGGCTTGTTAGCCTTGCAAAATAAAGGCTAAATAGGGATTATACTTGCTTTCTGTAAATACATCAGTGATAATAAACATCCAAGAGGGGAAAGTCTACTTGGTTCAAGAATAAATGGAATTAAACTGGAACTGAAAAAAAAATTATGTTGGAAATTAAAAGAAGGTTTCTGAGAACAAGAACCTGAAAAAGTGTCCAATACAAGAGGGGCAAAAGCCTTAATTAATTTTAAACTTTGATGAGTTTATGAAATGGGATGTGTAACATAATTGCTTGTAAAAGCAGAAACTAAACTCATTAATCTATGAAGTCCTTTGCAGTTCCAAGTTCCTATTTGTGCTGAAGATGATGTGAGGTTTATGACATATGATAATAATCTATTTACATATTTAATGGGAACAATCACGGCTGTATGGCCACATATCTGATGTCCTTTCTTGCAGCACATTGAAATAATTGTCCAAAAAAAATTGAAAGCAGCTTGGTTTGCTGAGTGCACACAATTTGTCATTTAGTCAGTGGTTTCTGCTTATTCATTATCATCATCTGACATTCTCTATCACAGAGAAATTTTTATGGACAAATGAGTTAAAGCAAGAATGACAATATGCAAAAGAGATCAGAAAATAGAAGGCCTTTTTCCTCCTCTCTTTTATTGTTTGGTTAAGGAGCGTGTCACTGTGATCAGCACTCTTGATAAAGTATGTAAATGTTTAGAGCCTGTTATTCCTGGGCTATTACTTGCATAGTCTTATCATAACAGGAATCTGATAGAAAGTGATGGGGATCAGTTCCCAGGAGGAGAAGCTTAGAATGACTTTTTGGTTCAAATAGCACTATGACATTGTTAGTTCTGGCTTAGTAACCCTGATGTGGGTTTGCCTTCAGGTCATTGAGGTTTCGTCAACCTTGTATTCTATTTTTTAATAATTCTAAAGACTCCAAATTGTGCTTGTGACCATTTCAGCATTTAAAAAATGTCTTTCTCTAATGCGGTCTAAAGATTATTGTAATAAGAAATTCCTATATTTTCCTATTCCTATAAAATATTCGTATATTTTCAAGTTGCTGTTTGAAAAGTAAACCAGGTTTGTGTCAAAAGGGAAACTTTTCCAGTTCAAGTGGTTTGAGCCAGACAGGGATCAAAGCAGTTTATTTATTTATTAATAGCACAAAACCAACAAACCTTCAGCAAACTGTGCATTCAAGGCCAGTATTGACAATGCAATAGATAAACTCCAATACTAGACTCTGTCAAAGTTATTAGATATCCAGCTACAAATTTATAAACACTCTTCTAATCTCAAAGCATTTTATATAAATTATACCCAAATACACACAGGTTAATATTTACATGCACACACTCACATCCCTCACACATTGTGTGAGTTTTGGGCATACAAACCCTCTCCAGGATTTACAGCCCTTACTTGCAGCCCCCTTCTGTGGCAGCTGCAGATGCCCCAGCTGTGCACATGTCCATACTGCACCCTGCAACCCCCAATGCAGATGTGGGGAAGAAATCCTCACATGAACACAAAGACCCAAAGGGTCCCTGCTCCCTCCCCCAGCTGCCCTGTTTTGTCCAGGTTCAAGCTCCTCACAGCACCCCAGGGGAGGATGCTCAGCCTGGTTTGGGCAGGGTGGTGATGCCATGCAATGACTTCTGCCAGAACCAAAACAAATTTTGATAGTTTTTCTATTTCTGTCTGTCTCTTACTCCCTGTTGTTCCCTAAAAATTATATTTTTAATATATTTTTTCAAGCTGATTAGTTTTTTTCCAAAGTACTTTTGCAATTCAACTGGATAATGGTCATCTTCCTGCTTAGCTTTGCTGCTCAGGGAAAAATGGCACTCAGACAGTTTGGGGCATTTAAACTACAGACAATGCTGCACTCACATTCCTGCCTAACCATAATTTTTTAACCAGGTTGTGTTTCTTCAGAAGCTCCCCCAGAGACTGTAATTGCAATGCTAAATCATAAACCCCTCCTTAATGAGTGTCTGTCATAAGCAGAGAGCCTGAATTTTATAATAGAGTTGAGTACAAACCAAGAATATTAGGTGTATCACGCTATTCTGAATTCTAGAAATGAATGTCACAAACAATCAGGCAAAATATTATGGCTGAAACAGAGTTGCTTCTATAAAAGTCTGAATAACAAACATTCTGTTAGACAAGTATTGGAGTTCAAAATGTGGAAAGGCAGAGCTCTATTTTCTTCAGTAGTTTTCACTTGAAATTCTGTGACAGGAGAATTTACCAGTCACTCAGTCAAAAAGTCAAAAAATGACTAGTTTTCTGGTGAAAAGTCTGACAAAAGTATGCTCTTTTAATTAGATGCTTTTCATGAATCAGGTTAAGCATCCAGAGTCTAATCTGCACTTTTCAAATCTTCACAGTACTGTCTATAAAGAGCAAGCCAAAACATAACAAACTAATGGAAAATAATAGAAAAGTTTACTAGAGTTTATTATTTGTTTTTATTTTTTTGATATGGAAAACTCTTCTTAGACTTTCAAACTAGGACCAAAAAAGTGATCCTGAAGGATCATGTAAGAGAATGTTTAATGTTACAGAGCTATCACTCTTTATTTTACCGTATTTAGACTTTTCTAAGAAGTTCACTGTTAGAGTACAGAAGATACCTAAACTGTATGGGGTATGGCACTTGGGAACAGATCAAATACCTAACTTGTCAGCACAATAATCTATAGCACAGGAACACATCCACACTCTGGAAGATTAACCTACTCCCACACACTAGTTCACTACAACCAGCTAATTTATTCCCCTAGAAATATTCTCCACTACTACTACCAAGGAAAGAAGAGATGGAGCCAGTGCTTTTCAAGGAGTTCCTTGTTTTCTTTAGACTTTGTGAGTCATTTCTATGTCTGTACACTCTTGCCTGCCACAGAATTGGTAATAGCCAACCAGTTTAGCTCCTGGGATGAGCCAGACAAATAAGCTTTCTGTTCTGCAAAGAGTTGTAGAAACTAGTGTCCAGATCCTTTCTTATTCCTGCTCTGTTTGACAGACCATCCCTTTTCTGTGCCAGATAATTACTTATCAGGACAATAAGAATTTTCTTCTCTTACGTCCAATTCTGCAGTGCTCTGTCAAGTCCTGTTGTCCTTTCATATGTGTAACTGCTGCCCAAATCAGGTGAAAGTTAAGAGTCAGTATTTATTCTTCCTCATGGCTTGCATATAAAGTCATTCAACCTGGCATCTCTCTACCTGTCAAATTATGTCCTTCTTGCACTGATATACTAATTTGTGGTTAACTTTTAAGACCTCAGAGACTTAACAATTGAACAGAGAGGAGGAGTGAGGTGCTGTTAAGTCAGTAGTGATTTGGGGTATGTGGCTCAAGGCTTTTATTTCTAGGAGGATAGAGTCCCCTGTTCATTGAAATCCATCTTGCAGGAGTTGTAGTTCTTAGCACATTTTTTCTTCATCAGTTGGAGAAAGTGCTGTGCAGTAGTCGTAAGCAAGTGATGTTGGAGGTCAAAGCTGGGTCTATAGCAAGAACCTGTTTATGGAGAGATTCACACTTCAGATTGGAGGTCTAGCTCTCTCTCAACCTGTTCCTACTTTTGATGTTCGATATTCTACTTGAATTGAGGATTGACTCAAGACTGAAGACTTGAATTAAAATTCAAGATTGAAAATCAACTCAAACTGTCTGAGAATAAATTTACATTCAAAAGTGTGTTAAGACTGTGTGCACTGGCCCTGTTGAGCTAATCAGGGATATTATGCTGTACCTTAGATATCATGCATACCCATATATAAATTGATATATATAACTGGTTTTACTGGTATTAGTAGAAATGAATTATTTTTCTTTTACAATTATTTCACCGTCCTTCTATCTTACCTGCTTCTTGCTGTAGTCATAGAGTCTGGATTCTGACAATGAGGGACTGAGCACTGCTGATGCAGTGGTACCCTTCTAGCAGGGCCATTAGCTATTCCTGTGATACAAACTGAAAATAAACACAGTCAGGGACTATTATTGCCCTATTCACCATAAAATTCAAGCAAACTGCCTGAAAATGGGTAATAAGTTGCTGTATAAGGACAAGGTGGCCCGATGTGATGGAAAGCAAGATATAAAACAAAAAGAAAAAAATTCAAGTTATGTGGTCTTCCCTCTCTTATAATAAAAAATTTTGGGGTTTTTTCTTCTCTTGAGCCAAGACTAACTCATTACCTTTTTCAGAAGCTGAGACCTCCTGTCACACTCCCATCAACAAATAGATATCAAGAGAAGAGTTGCAGCAATAAGGACTTTTCATATAGGTCTCCATTTGTTGCAACAATGTAGCCTTATCTGCTGAAATCTTGATTAAAGTGAGATGAAGACAATGCATATTTCATTTCTAATAATGTTAAATCATGATCTCTTCTCTATGGTGACCAGTGACAGGACCCAGGGCAATGGCCTGAAGTTGTGTCAGGGGAGGTTTAGTGTGGGTGTTAGAAAAATGTTCTTCACCTGGAGGGTGGCTGGGAACAGGAACAAACTACCCTGGGAAGTGGTCACAGCACCAAGCCTGACAGAGCTCAAGAAGCATTTGGACAAAGCTCTCGGGCACGTGGTGTGACTCTTGGGGTATCCTGCGCAGGGCCAGGAGTGGGACTCTATGATCCTTCCAACTTGGTATCTTATGTGATTCTGTGATTCTGGGATACTTTAAGAAGTTTATGACATTATTTCCTTTTTTTTGTTCTTTTTTTCTTTTTTTTTTTTTTGATAGAGTAATAATGGATGATACATTTTTTAAGGAAACAACAAAGTGAAAAAGTATTTTTTCTATAGCATTCCCTTTAATTGCCTTCTTTAGTTGCTTCTCATATGTGTTAAAGAACAAAAAATGTCTACATTGGTTACAAAATCCCTTTGGGGTGCCCAGCTAAAACCAGTCATGTAGGAAATAGAATAATTAATCTAAAAAATAAATGTAAAATGAATGGATCAAGTAGAGAATAGGTACATTTTTTTGTGACGAAAAATCTCCTGTGACATTTGCATAGAAATGGCCTGAATATATGTATTTGGGAATATAACCCACACTGTTCAGCATGGAATGTTTTATTAATCATAGTTTTTAAAGACAGTGAACATGGGAGGGGATAGATCAGGAAATAAATAATACATACTACAGAAATGGCCCTGAGATGAGTAGCTCTTCCCTTTATAAATATTACAAGCTACCCACAATCCCCCAGGTAAGAACACAGTATTCAACACATTTAATGATGAACAACAACAAAAGAAGAGCATTTTAATTTAACATGGGAGTCAGTTCCAAGTCTATCTTGGCTATCCTGAGAAGTGTATTACAGCTCTAATATTGCTAATAGTGAATTCCGGTATATTTTTATCCTTCATTACTGGAAACTCACTCTTGCAGTAAGAGCTTTGTATCATATTATTGGGGATGAAATTACCTGACATTTTATGAATCATCAATATCAGATTAAAGTGGCGGCAGTGAATTTTGTACTATGCTGCCAGTTGATACAATAATGGTGCTAACAATATCTGAAATTATGACTTCTAGCCCCCACACAGAAAGGGACAATTTCAGAAGGCTGGGGGGGGAAATAATTTTTTCCTGTATTAGCTCTTTCAAAAAAATATTCTTTTGAAAATAAGCACATTAACCTAAATTAAAAACAAAAAAAGAGTGTGCAAAGGTGTTGGGGAGACCTTATGTGGTCCAAACATCCCCATGCTGAAGTATAGGAGGGGCCAGTGTCTAATTGAAGTGTTCTAATCTTGCTGGCAGGGCTTGAATGTACATTTTAGGCATTGCAATAACATCTAGAGTAGCTGGCCTAAATCTCTTCCCCAGAGGCTGGCATTAATTGTCTGAACATAAGAACACTGTTAATGGGTCAGGGCAAAAATCCACCTCGCTCCATCTCCAGCACAGACCAGCAGCAGGGGCACAGGGAGCCATGTAAGAGCAAGGCAGCATATGGTGCCAGATCCCTGGAATGCTCCTTTGCCAGCAGTGACTTTTTCCTCTGGGACTGCCTGAATGGAAGGTGATGCTTTTGTGTTTAACAGAATCCTGTCAGTTTTATGTCATTAATTTATCTCATCCCTTTTTAATCCAGAGAAGCTTTAAGCATCCACAATGTCTTGTAGCAGCCACACGTATGACAAAGTACCTCTATGGCTTGCTTTAATCTGTTACTTGTTAATTTTATTTGATGGTCTTAGCATAGACGAGATAGTTTCTACTCATTTGACCCACTCTGTGTTACTGGTAGTTTATGGAGATATGTCATATCCTTTCCTCAGTGACTTCTGCAAAATAAAGGTGTTACAATGTTTAGATTTTCACCATCATTGGTCCTCCTTACTGTCCCTCTCTGTATCTTTCCCAGTACTGCTGTATTCTTTTGGAGACAAGGGAATAACAAACTGTATTAAAGACACCTGAGGGATTTAAACAAAGGCATTATTATGCTTTCTCCTTTGTTTTCTACTTCTTTCCAAGTAATTCTTAATTCTGCCTGCTTTTGGCAACCATTAAACACAGAGCTAATAGTTTTGCAGAGCTACCTGCTGTAACTTCAATACTTATTTCCGGTACAGGAATAGCTACTTCAGAAGCTGTCACAGTGAAAGCAAGATCACTCCAAATGCAGAGTGAAGATTTCTTTCCCACAAATCTGCTTCCCTGTCACATCATTTTTAATAGAGAAGCAGAACATGGACAGAACTGCTCTTTGCAGCAGACACAGCCCTGCAGATTATAAGATAAATATCTTCAAGGTCTATTCCTTTGGAGTTTAAGGAGCCAGAGAGGAAGATCCGAAATGAGCCTTTTGCATCTGAAACAAAGTATGCCACATGACTGAATGCACCTTCGTGGCAGAGGGATGGGAAAGGTAAACAAGCAGGAGCTGCCGAATCACTGAGAAGAGTAGTCTTTCCATAGCTGTTTTATCAAAGTAAGAGGAGGAGTCAGTGGAGCAAAAGGGACTGAGGTAGTCCAGTTAGGATTGCTAAAGAGTCAGAGCACTAAAAAGTGGGTTCTTAGAGCTCCTCTACCTTCTCACAAAGAGAAGATGCACATATTGCTAGTCTGATCCTGGAGACCCTATGAAGTGGGAGAGGTATAGCAACTGGGGAGCTAAACGTGGCATGACTAAGCCCCCCTTCTCCTGCCAGCAGCAGCATGCAGCATCATATTCAATGACTTTCTTTAGATGTGTTGATCAAATATGAAATATGAGAATCTTAACCCAAAGAAGGGTCGAGGAGACCTTTTCTAGCACATAACAAAAGAGCATTTGATGATGGTGACATAGATTGTTACCAGGATGATTTATCCATGATAAGGACAGAGGCTGATTGCATTATGATATTGCTGGGAAGATTTACAATTTATTCACTCAATAGGGTATTCAAAACTGTCACTGATAGTGATCTCTCAACTTCAAAGTTGGGGTTTTTCATCTAGAATTCCACAACTGAAGAATTTTAGTGACGAGAAATTAAGCTCATGGGTTTTTTTTTTACAGGTAGAGTTTAAAATTAAGACATCTGAACGGAAGTGTAGCCACACATGTTTAGTTCCCTCTCTGGATGGACAGTCACTCAGTGAAGCCTCCTGAATTAACCCAGTCAGAGAGCCAGTGGCACCTGGTGCCATATAACACCATCCCTGGGCTGAGAGATACATCAATGACTTCTGGGAAGTAGCTGGAGGCCAAATAGGATACTCCACGGTGCCTTAAAATAAATTCACCACCCATACTCAGGATACTGAATACCAGTCTTACCTCATATGGTCTGAGGAGATTGGATAATGATTCAACTTTCTAGATGTATAGTGTATGGTATAAATACATAAAAAGATCTATTTGATCATGGCTGAGGTGTGTTTGTTTTCCTGCTTGGTCATAACTCACCACTCCTAAGGTCATAGATTTAATGTAGGTCCTGTGTGTCATATCTATCAGCCTTGGGCTGAAGTTTTGCATGTACTAGTCTTTCTCAAATGGTATTTCTGCCTGCTTGTAGCAAACTAAACTGCAGCCCCCGTCATTTGTCAGAGGAGTCTCTCCCTAAGAAACAAGGACTCTGTTTGGTATGTCTCTATTGATTATGTGGCAGTTTAGACACATAGCTCACCTGCATGAACATTCCTTTAGACATCTGGTTTTGGTGTCTTCATTTGGAATTGAATCTGATCTGGCTTCCTGCATATCAACTATTTCTTTTTCTTGTTTTTTCAGGTGATTCCCTTTCGCACCAGTGACACAATTGCAGTACATGCTTTACTTCTCTGCAGAGAACGGCATTCACAGGACTTTGCCTCTAAATCACCTATATATATATATAGTGATGTTAGCCTTAAATTCAGTTTGAGACACCGGGTGTAATTCAGCTATAGCTGAAGTTCAACAACTAATTCTACGTTAAAAAAAATGCTGCAGACAAGCCTCCACCAGCTTGGGGAGGGTGGCACACACACACACACGCACACACACTCACACAGACACACACACACACACACTCAGACACACAAACACATAGAGTAAACCCACATGCTGATGACATTCAGGCAATTCAGTTTGAAATCAAGCCTTCATAAATTTTCCTTAAATGGTAACACACTGCTCAGTGAGCCAGATGCAGCTTCAGACCATAAGGGTGACCCTGCCTGGCAAGACCAGGACTTTTAGGCCTGTCTTACACCAGGGTATGGTCTCGGCAGCCTTTATCTGGTGATATTTCCAAGGACTCTCACTCAGCTGGGATCCCTCCAGGAGGGATTCCCTTGCAAATCCGGGACTGGGTATAAGAAAGGATGTAGAATTTATATTTTCCTGTGTCCTGTTAGCACTGGGGTTTTTTTACTACTATTTCATCAGTCCTTTTGGCATCCCTTTTTCTGACCCTTCTGTCTTTCTGAATTCCATCAACACACAGAACAACAGGGTGTTAAATGGGCATCTTGGGTCTGAGATGGTTTCTTTTGCTTCCGGCTCTTTGTTTATCTCTCTAAAGTTGACACCCTGTCTGGTCCAAGGGTTGGCCTCATTTACACACATACAGAAATTTTTGGATTGTGAATTAGGTAGAAGGGTAGAGATACTCTTCAGAAAATTACCTCTATTTCAGTATTTCTGTTGACTTCCATGTTTACTGTGGATTAGAATTCATACTGTCTGGGAAAGCAATTCTCTTTTCTAGTCTTGAGACTCTTCCTGTTAATAACAAAGATATTCAGATTTATGCGGAAAAGCAAGCCAAACATTCTACTTTCTCCAGGTTGCTTGTCTGGAAAAAGTGCCTTCACAAAATTTGTTGTGGAAAAAAAATTCTTCTTCCCGAATTTGAAACAAGTTTCCGGCTTTGCAAGGTTTCTGCTGTTCAATATTTTCCTGCAGGTATATTCCTCTGAAGATTTTTATTTATTCTATGTTGCAAAAGGAAGGAAAAAGAAACAAAAACATTCCCTTAGCTGTCTGTTTAGACAAACTGAACTGGATTTGCACAGTACCAGCATCATAACAGTAACCCAAGGAAAATACAAAGATTGATAAATATGAGCATCCTATCAAGGGGCTTGTGAGTCATCCAGTCCAAAGCTGAGGTCAGGGGAAGACTTGTGGTGAGAGAAGAACAGAGAGCAGGACATGGAGAAATAGCAGGGTAGAAGAACCTCGCAAAAAGTGAAGCGGGAAAAATACTGCTTATCGGAATCACAACTCCTCATTTGGTTTTTTCTTGGATTTGTACAACTGGAAACACCCCCTTTCTCAGAGCAAAAGTTATGACCTTTTAAAGTTACATTGGTAGATGTTTCACCTCTCATTTCCATGGCTTTGTGTGCTCCTCAAGAACAACCACAAGATGAAATGCTGCAAAAAGCATTGTTTCTGAAGATTTCTCTGGGGTTCCACAGTGTCTGATGCTCCCCAAAATGGAGATGCATGATTAATTTTTGTTCCTAAGAAAAGTTGTCCTTTCAGCTTGCTTTTATCTTCTGGATAGTCAGCTAAAGAATAATTAAAGTGGAACTGCTGAGACAAAGCCTCAGTAGAGTAAAATCCATTATATCTGAAAGGAGACATGGAAACATCAAAGAGGGAGCTGAATCTGTCCTGAAGTATTTCAAAAGGTGGCTCAATTAGGAAATATTGATCATCTCAGGATAGAAGTGGAAAATTGGCCAGCTTTTACTGAGAGAATTGAAGAAGCTGCTGTTGAGGTGGAAGAGCAGCAAGTCTTTCACTCTATATTTAGGTTTACATGTTCATAATTGTTATAGTTATTTGCAGCTATGTGAATCAGTATATAAATGAGACACCACCTTAGCACTGGTGTTCTCAGGTGTGATCCATTTTATCCAGAGTTGACTTTTTTAGTTCTGCTAGTGTTCCTAAATACAGAGGTCTCCTTCGTTTTCTAATAATGTAAAGTACACTTTGCTGCCTTTCATTTATGCCCTGCTTTGTAACAGATTTAAAGAACAGCTTTCTGACTTGGAACATGAAGACCATAAGAAGAGCTTCAACAGATAACCATTATAAAATTGCTGGTAAAAATTTGCAGAGTTTTTACATATATGTATATATGGAAATGTATACAGAAATACATACAGATAGCTAAGTGTATGTTACATATTATATATTAATATTGTCCAATGTAATGTCATAGAGGCATAGAATAGTTTGGGTTGGAAGGGATCTTATATGTCATCTAGTTCCAATTCCCCTTCCATGGGCAAGGAGATCTCCCAGTAGACCCAGCTGCTCCAAGCCCCATCCAATTTGTCCTTGAGCACTTCCAGGGATGGGGCAATATGTATAATTATATATAATGCAGGAATAGGCATAATTATATATAACGTAGTGCAAAAGCATTTCCCCTGAATTAAGGGAGAAGCAAAAAGAAAGCAAAAAGCAAAAAATTACATCTTAAGAAAAGAAGGAAATAAGTATACATATGAAGCATTTCCAGAAAAACATAACAAAACAAAAACACTCCATCCCACCCGAACCGGAACAAAATGATAACTTGTCTCCTCCTACCCTGAATGGCTCTCCTCAGTATTGCTCCCTGCTTGCAGGGAAGGTGGATTAACAACAACCTTCCAGGAGGAAGCAGCAGCACTCAGGGTTTCTGTGTTCTCACCCTTCCAACCAGCACGTAAAGGAGAGTGGCTCAGCCTGGAGGAGGCAGAGAGCTCTGACAGTCTGCCCAGCCAACGCCTGTCAAATTTGCTTTCTGCCTGCCGAGAGTGAAGCTGGCAAAAACCTTCCAGGTGAGGAACCTGGAGACCTGTCAGTCTGATTTTTCCCAGTGGAAAAATGGAATATTTGTTCACAAAATAATTTTTTTTTAAAATCCATTTTTCAAGAAGGACATGTTCTATCAGAAAATCCTCCTGACTGAACATTCCCAATGCCTTCAATGAGAATTCACATCTGCTGTGGAGGCAGCATACAAGGACTGCAAAATATGGACTCTCCGATGGTTTTATGAGAGACTGTGGCTGGAATTTCCCACAACCTACAGCATGTATGAATACACCCCTCTACCTCCCACTTAAAGGTGTGCAGAGCTGTGAAAAAAATATGATTTAGATGAAAAAAATCCAGTTTGAGCAGGATCAGGTGGCCAGAAGAGGAGTCATTGCAAATGGGATGCTATGCAAAAATGCATGGTGAATGCATAAAAGAAATAAAAAGAAAACAAAATATTAAATCAAATAAATAAAATATCCTGTTTAAAACTTCTCTGACTTCATTGAGTGGAATACTGTTGCTGACCCAAGCAAAAACTTGGGGAGATTCTTCAGAAAAACTAGGTTTTTTCACTTTGTAAGTCTGATTTTTGAAGTGATGTATCTGGATTATTTGTCTAAGCAAATGTGGGGATTTATATGTTAAACATTCAAAAATATTCTTTTTCTTTTAATAACCTTACATAAAATCCAAAATAAATTCAAAAATGTAAAAGAATTTATTTCTCAAGCAAAGATAAACAAGGACCACATTTACTGCAATAAAACATGGAAGAGGATTTTTTGTCTTCGATGAATCCATGAAATACTCATGATTTTTAAGGTGCGTATCCTTGACAGCAAAATCAACCCAGCAACATCAATGAAAAAAGAGAAATTAACATAGTTCCAATATAAAAACCAGAACAATTTTGAGTATTCAGTGTAAGAAAGTAAGAGCACAATCCTGCTTCCAGCGGAGCCATAGGATAAGGTTCTTAAATCCAA
Source organism: Oreocharis arfaki (assembly GCA_013398015.1). Taxonomy (NCBI): domain Eukaryota; kingdom Metazoa; phylum Chordata; class Aves; order Passeriformes; family Paramythiidae; genus Oreocharis; species Oreocharis arfaki. The sequence continues at coordinate 35,028 of VZRR01003188.1, forward strand.
TGGATCTGCATGGGCAAGAAAGACATGATGTTCTTTGAGCTGTCTTATGACATCAGTAGCCATCCTTGTGGAGAAGGTATTTATATATAGTTTTATATATATATATATGCACACATATATACAGATACAAAGATATGCGTGTTTTTATACAAAGAATCTCTTTGCTAAAAAAAAAAAATGGGAAATTTATTCCTATTTCCTCAAATATTTGTTAAGATACAAATCTAAACTGAGAACTCCTAGGCATCTCCTTATTTCAGTTATACTATGTATATATAGTTTGGATGGTTTAAATGGGAAATTTCTGTTTTAGAGTATGTGGCATTTTAAAAAGATTAAAGCTTTCTGCAACAGTTTTATTAAGAAAATAACCAGTGGCAAGTGTTGAGCTAGTTTTTATTTTTTTTTTCCCAGAATAATATCTTTAAAGCAATATTTAATTAAAATGCAATTAGTGTACAATGATAAAACATTTTTTTCAATATTGAATTTAGATTCTGTTTCAAATATTTTTCTTAAGAATGAAGGCAGTTATAGTCAGCATGTTTCTCTACTGTGTTTTCGGTGCTAAAAAGCGTTCTTTTTTAACTTTAGAAGACTGATTTTTGAAGTGATGCATTTGGATTATCTGCTTAAGAAAATGGGGCATTTATATGTTAAACATTCATAAATATTTTCCTGTGCTTTAAATAGTCTTTAAATCTCAAACTAGAATAAGGCAGCAACAGACCTGAAGGTTTGCAGCTGTGGAAAGGAACTTCTTGTATTCAGGACAATGTGTTTAACATCTTGCAGCTCCATAAAATGGCAATTCTGTGGGCCATTGTTGTTATTTATTATGTTTTATTGCATTTCACACAGCCTCATGAGCCCATTCTGACAGTTATGTACTGCTGGAAGACAGTCTACCTTCAAAAAAGCTTTTATTCTAAATAGGACAATAAATGAAATCAACATACAGAGAACACGAGCGGAGGAATAATATACAGAAAACTAAATGTGTGGGCTCAGTGCTAATCATTTGAGAGAGAAAAAAATAGCGTTGGGCTCTATTCTCCAGAATTTTTCTGGATTTTGTAAATAAAATAGCACTTACCTAAGATCTGTAAACATCCTGGGGAAGAAATAAGGTAGATTTTTTTTTCATATTTGCAGATGAATGTTCTGGCAAACAAGGTACAGCATTTTTCTCACTCTCTCCTTTTCTCTCGGAACAAAGGTGTCACCTCCTGTTCTTCAATTTTCTGGACCAACACAGTCTATAAGTCTTATTTTTCCTTTTTCCAGCCTCAGAGAGAATTCCAATACAAGGAATAACCACAGCAAAAAGGGGAAGGTTAATACCTGACAATCAACATGCACCTGGAGAACATTGGAGCCTGTTGGCTCCTTCTCTTCCACCTGAGCAATAAAAAGTATATTGTAAATTCATTTGAATGTAGACATCTATCAAGATGCTTTCCTTAAAAAGCCCTCATGGAATCATAGACAATACTCTTCTCTGAATATTATATTCTGACCCTACAAATCCAGTCAGTCTTTTCTGGAGAAAGGCAGTTCATCAGATTTACTTTTAGTTACACTTTCTATATTCCCCTTCTCTTTAGGATAACAAGGAAATATGCTTTTGATCACTCACAGTTTTTTAATGATCTGTGCAAACTATAGAACTGTATTTCAACATCACTTTTTTTCATCCCGATTGACCAGTGTGAACTGTACAATACAAAATCTCTTTTGTCAGTCTCTCAGTCCTGTGCTGGAGTATCAGAAGTTGTGTGGCCAGCAGGATCAGGGCAGTGACTCTCTGACCATACTGGACACTGGTGAGGCCATGCCTCGAATCCTGTGTCCAGTTCTGGGCCCCTCACAACAAGAAATACATTTTGGTGCTAGGACATACCCAAAGAAGGGCAATGGAGTTGGTGAAGGGTCTGGACCACAAGTTTGATAAGGAGCATCTGAGGGGACTTGGGGTGTTCAGCCTGAAGGAAGTCTCAGGGAAGACCTCATCTCTGTACAACTCCTTGACAAGATGTTGTTGCAGGGTAGGGGTCAGTCTCTTCTCCCAAGTTACAAATGGCAGGACAGGAGGAAACAGCCTCAGGTTGCACCAAGGAAAGCTTAGGCTGGATATCAGGAAGCAATTCTTCACTAAAAGGTTTGTCAAGCATTGGAACAGGCTGCAAAAAGAAGTGGTGGAATCATCATCCCTGGTAGAGAATCATCTTCCCTGGAGAGTGTAACTTGGGGATATAATTTGGTGGTGAACATGGCAGTACATGAGTGGACTTGATGATCTTTTTTCTACCTAAATGATCCTATGATTCAACAGATACTTTCTGCAGTCCCAGAAATCACTCACCCAGAAATCAGTCCTGAATGTGCTAGTTCAGATAAAGGAGATGTGATCTACCAAAGGCACATACTCTCCTCTCATACGGCTGTCACATCTGAAAAACTTTAGCTGCAACTTTTCTGTGTATTAGACCATTGACAGATGACAATATGAGGTCTGGAAGCTCTCCTGGACTTAATTCTTTTGCATAGCATTATTTATTAGGTTATAGGTTATTACTGTTGCTTCCTCTGTTGCTTCCTACTGTTCCTTGAGTGTTTCATTTTATTACTTCATGAGCCTCCACGTGAAGTTCACAGAATGACAGAATGGTTGAGGTTAGAAAGGAACTCTTGAGATCTTCTACTCCATACTCTGTCCTGCTCGAGCAGGATCAACAAGAGCAGATTTCCCAGCACTGTGTCCAGTCAGGTTTTCTCAATTCCAAGGATGGCTCAATGGACAGAGATCCCACAGCCTCTCCGGGCAATGAGTTCTAGTGCTTGATCATGCTCACAGTAAACATAAAGAGAGCTTCCTTGTGTTCAAGTGGGACTTTTTGCTCTTTAATTTGTGCCCATCATCTCTTGTTGCATCAGTAGGCACTACAGAGAAGGATCTGACTCCACCTACTTTGTGTCTGCCCCATCAGGTATTTAGACACATCGATAAGACTCCCTCTTGAACTTTCTTTAAACTAGGCTGAACAATCCCAGCTCCCTCAGGCTCTCCTCATATAAAAGATGTCCCAAACTCTTAATCATTTTTGTGGCTCTGTGCTGTCTTGGTCTCATAATCCAGAGTCTTCCTTGCACTTAGGACCTCAGATCTGGCCACAGAACTCCAGATGTGACCTCTTTGGTGATGAGTAGAAGTGAAGGATCACCTCCCTCAACCTGCTGGCAACCCTCCTAATAAAAGCTGTTGGACTTTATTTTTGGTGGGGATGCCTTCCTGGCTTATGGTCAGCTTGTTCTGCACCAGGACCTGGATCTCCCTCTCTGCAGAATTGCTTTCAGGTCTGCTGTCTTCTTGAGTACTGGTGCCTGGGGTTATTTGTCCCCAGATGCAAATATCTACAAAAGGACTAGTGGTTAGCCAACCATAACTTGGAAACATTCTCAGATTGAACAACTGAGATAACTCCATGATCATTTTTCTTTCTACACAAGACCAGCAAAACTCCAGGAACTATCAGTTCTAATATTTTCATTCACAGATCGAAAAAGAGATTCTGGAAATTTCCTACTAAGGATAGGTAGTATTCAAATTCCAGATAATTACACAGGGAAGATATCACATGTCTTGCTGGAAATTAAAATAACTCAAATAAGCAGTCAATCAGTGCTTGTTAGTGCTGCATGATGGTTAGGTGGATCCTGAATACATGAACAGATCTTTCCACCATCTCCATGACAGTGGCCGAGGATAACTGTTGTCTTTTCAGATCTTGATGAAGGGATTTTTCTTTCTGCTTTGCACACTACTTAACAATTTTCGTACTGTTACTGTTTGTTATTATTTGTACTTCTGGAAAATTAGTTGGGTAGCAAGAATGAAAGTAGGAAGAAAGGAGACATGCCTCATCTTCCTCTCACCAGTACAGTACAACAGCTTTCAGTATATTTAGTCCTGAGCAACTGCAGTTAAATAAGAGGTAAAAGAAATGCATAATATCCCTGAAGTGAACTAGTCTGAAATATGGTACTTGTTACCCTGAAAAGAGGCAGAACAAAACTGAAATCTGTAAACTTGTTAGAAAAAGCATTTTAACTTCCTTTCGTTTGTGTAGAATTTCATTGTCTTCTGATGAGAGGTTAGCCTGTGCAAGGAATGCAGAAGTAGGCTCTAAATCACCTTTCAAAAAATCTATTGACTGTTGTCCTTAGAGCAGTTGGTAATTTACTTCCTTTTCTTCAGGTGACTTGGTAGTCTGGTGCTGCAGCTCTTGATTTGCTCTTCCTTGCAAGAGACAGCATGGAGTGTAAAGGAGTCTCTGGCAGGCAGTTCACTGCTGCTTGAGTCCTTTGTGTCTTATTGTTAGCAAAAGTAGCATGACCTTACATAATGTGACACATGACAGAAGAAGTAATGTGACAAGATATATCAGACAGGCCGTGCTGCACACGAGATGTATGACACATCTCATCCAAAACAAATACTGCACCTAGCAAAGATAGTACTTTAAAAGGCACTTTACTTTTTTCCCTACCCTTCAAACTGTTGATAGATACGAGGGTCATTACAAAGACTTAAACCTCTGTCGTGAATAATACCAGAAGCTCAACAAATTGCTGAAGCTAATGTTTAAAATTAGAAGATTAAAATCAGAGATAAACCACAAATATGTTAAGCTGCGTGGCTAGAAGGAGAAGATGGTAGAATTTTTTTCTATGTTGGGTGTCAGATCATAATTTTACAACTAATAGCACAGAGCAACTGTTGCAGTCAATTACAAATAACACTAGTGAGATTTCATTAGTTTGGGTCACTGTGATTGGAAAACCACTTGGAAAGCCAGGACTTCTGTGAATTAGTAAAGAAACACTCTGGAAATGATACCATATAGTGTACTATGCACTGGTCAACCACAGCTCAAGTTTTTTCAAAGTTTTTTATTGTGAATTTGAAAGCATGCTGCATTCTAAATTTTTAGAGCAAGCACAACAGATAAATAAAGTGCAATAAATAAATTAACTGATATTACATTAAACCAAGCTCCAGTGACTAGTTCTTGCACTACTGCACAGAAACGACCAAACTTGAGAGAAATTCTAAGCAAGAGGAATTATTTTTATTATTTTTTATCAGTTTACATATACTTGACCACCTTCATCTAAAGAGTGGCAAGAACATTCTAAGAATGAATATATGGAAGTTCAAAACATCTTGGCTAACAAAAATGACATATTTATTCCTACTTGATGGACAGGAGAGCTGAGGCTATTCAGTAAATTGCAAAAGGTGGCATAGAGAATTGCAGATGCATCATCCACACTGGCATCCTCTTTGATCAGAGCACAGGGATGAAACCATGGGCCAATATGTTGGGACGACAAGACAGCTGTGTGGACTGCCCAACCCTTAGTACTGCATTTTGGGCATCTTCTTTGGACCTGTTAGGACTAGAGCCAAGTGATTTGGCTGCTGAATAATAGACCTGAGGTTAAGTTAACTGAACAGGACATGGAAAAATGCTGGACATGACATGAGGGATTGCTGAATGTGACAGATGACAACAAAAGAAGCTGACAAAATTAAGAGATGAATCCATGAGGAATAAATGGGGTTCCCATGTAGTTAAGGGAGAGTTACATAAGGAGCAGACCTCACACATAAATGTAGGGGACCTTTGGGGACCTTTTCCTGAGAAAACATTTCAACAGGAACCCTTGGAAGCCCCTCGGTTAACATATCAATAATATCATACTAGGCTGTGATTATCTAGGTAAAGGTATCAGACATACCTAAATTAAATACAGCTGTAAGAAACCCAGTGAGTAGGAAAAATAATTCACTTATCTGGGAGGAGATAGGGAGCTGCAAGGACAGTGAAAAAGAGAAATAAGAAATAAGAACATGGTCAATACAATACTCAAATCCTGAGACTGATGATGTCTGGAGATATCTGCAGGGCAGCACTACACTTGATCACTGCAGCCTAAATTATAACAATAAATCGTATCTGTCTTTTTGCCAGTGCCATACAAATCAAAGCTTATTCTGACATCAGGAAGACTCGGGTGATCCTTACAAAGCTGGGTGCTTTTCCCAGATGGATGGAACCAATATCCTGATGCCAAGGCATTATTGCCCACTCCAGGCTGGCAGAAGCAGCATCTGCCCAGTGCCTCCAACCAGTACCACCAGCAGTATCCAGGGCTGTGTCTGTATCCCACATCCTTTGCAGGCATAGTTCATGCCATGTGAGATCAGCAATGAGTGAAAAGATAATTGAAGACTATGGAATTCAATATTTTTTTCCCAGAATCCTGCTAGTTATCTACCAAAATACAACTCTGTTCATAAATTAGTCTTTTCTTCTGTCATTAATTCCAGTGTGCTTTTCCATGGTCCTGCTTTATGACCAGTTTTCACACAGTACCAGAAGCTGTAAAGTGACATTGATAGTTTCTCATTGCTTCGCTGCAAATGGCTTTTTACTGTTCTGGATGAGACACTGGTCCGGACTTGGGATGTATGAATATGAATTCTGGTCATAAATGAAAGTCATGGCAGTAGTGCTTTTCTCCAGGGGCTCATTTCTGGCTCGCTGCTACTTCGAGTGACACCTGACATTTCAACTTGCTTGCTGACCTCAGTTTCCTTCCCTTGTTTGGAGACAAGGATATAAAGGTTTCTTTGGGGAATGTTTTGTGATTTAACAGGTGAGAATATTATGAGAACAACTCAAGTAGTGTTATGTGTTACTATATTTTTTGCTATTTAATTTTCTCCTTGTGAGCATGAACAAGCTTTGGGCAAAAATGGGGGAGAGCTCTTTTTGAGTTAATATTTGACAATTATTTATCAAGTAAGACCTCATCCGTGAGACTTTTATTGGACTGCCAGCACTGTTTAGATAATGTAGATAATTTAGATAATCAAAATGCAAACATTTTAGAGGAGGGATTTTACACAGAAATCATTCTAGTTGGAATAAAATATTTACAAACAATTAAAATTGGACAGGGAGAAACACAAGACTAATATTTTCTTTTCTAATGTGCTGCTGCTACTAGGAGTTTCACAAACTCCCGTGGGTCACATCCTGTGTACTATTAGAGAGGACAGGATTTAGTCTCCTGCATGACATATCTTTGTGGGTTTATTTGTTTTTTCTCCCCTGGTTTCAAATGGTGAAATTTCACTGATTTAAGGGAAGATGCTTCTGGCTTAGATCAAAAAAGTGAGCAGAAAATCAGAGTTTTGACTTACAACCCTCATAATAAGAATCCACTTTTGCTCAAGAAAATAAACACTAAAGGAGAGTTCATAATATTTTTCCATCTCTGTATCAAAAGAAGAATATTCAGGCATATGCCAATCTGTATTGCCATTTCTTTATTGACATTTATTGCCATGAATATCTTGAGGCAGTTGTTCAATTTTAATAATATATTAGAAGGGTGTTTTGGTTTTTTGTGTCTGTGTGTGTGTGTTCTTTCTTTCCCTTTTTTAGTTTTTAAATGCTTTCTTGAAGATTATTTTGCATATTTTTGATATGTTTGTTGCTAGAATAAAAATAATAAATTGAAGACAATAATGTAGTTTTCAACTGATATAGAAAAGTAATTAAACCTCTCTGCCTTAAAGCATAGCTGTAGGTAATTTCTTTAAGTTAGACCCTCAGTAAACAAGAGAGAGTGGAGAGCAATGTATGCTTCACTTTTGCATACTCAAGGCATGAGGGTTGTCACTGGATAGTTCTTACCAGAACACAATATTGATTATAGCATTTGTTTTCACACAAGTTCTGCTCTTCGGTGAAGGACTCATTTCCCTGAACATTAATTCAGATGCAGTGACCTCCAGGAACACGACAACAAGACGTATATTTCCAACATGAATGCACAACAGTGCAGGGTGCTTCGGACTTGGCTTCATTCTGACTTGACATAAATGTCAAACTGAAGGCCCATCTCTCTTCTTGAATCTCGGGGACCAGAGGTTACCCAGCTTGACAGCTGGCAGCCTGATTCACTGTCTCAGAGTCATTGTGGAGTGGTGGCTTTTATTCTTCTTTCTTTTTATACTGCTTCCTTCTTGCATCTTTTTTTTTTTTTTTTTTTTTTTTTTTTTTTTTTTTTTGCTGTATGCTTTTTTGTCATTTGAAAACTGAATGACACATTAATTTCAAGCACTAATGGGAAACTTTCAACTTGGAATCTAGTCAATTTAAAGGAAGTTAAATGCAGTTTCTGCCAATGCACTTACCTTGAGACAGCCTGCCAGTGTAACAGTTTTGCATTCACATTTTCCTATCTTTAAACCGTATTTCTTTTTCCTCTATTACTGTGTGAAAGACAAAGTCACTGGAGGATGATAGTGACAGAATGACTGACTATACAAAAGGTGCCCACAGAATTGTCTCTATGCCATAAAGAGCAAGTTGAAATTTGTTCACTTTTTTTTCCAGAGGAACTTAACATAATATGCAAATTTTCTAACACTCACTGTTCTTTCAGAGATTTGTTAAAAAAAAAATTAAATCAAACTTTGCATTTTTTAACAACAGAAAAAAATCTGTAAAAACATAGTTGCAACAGAAAATGTCTGATCAGCCTTGGTACAAAGAGTCCTTGCCAAGTATATGTATGAGAGAAAGAGAAGAATTCCTAATCTCTTCCAGTGTCTGTCAGTAAAACACATTACTTCTGTAACAGTATTCTAAAAATTTTCAGGATGAAATATATATTTTTTATATTAACAATACCCCTTTAATTAATAAGGATAATGTATTACCTCTGGCTGGATAGTGCTTTCTGTTGGTAAGCGTAAATGAGTCCCAGCAATCTGAGATATATTCATGCTGCTTACATGAATTTAAAGATGTGAGACCTCCTGCTTTTTCAGTTCAGAAAATTCAGGAGCTACCACCCAAGGTCTAACCTGAAATGTGCTTCACAAATCAACACTTCCCTATTTAACCCAAAGATCCCACACTACTCACTGATGTGTTGCTTTTCTCTTTTCTGTCCTGACTTGATTTCCAATGTGGCCATTGAGTTGCCCCTTTGCAAACCTGAGGAAATACTGCGGAGGGAGCTAACTATCATTGCCTTTACCACAGGTAATGGAAGGAAAGTTACATGTCCGGGGGCAAATACAAAGACCTTAATTTATTAAAGTTTTTAATTTTTTTGTGCCTATGGACTCTAAGCTGAGATTTCACTGCATTGGGCATTATTTAGTAAGTTGAACTCCCCCTCTACAGCTCTCTGTTCTTGTAGAACTCACCCACGCAAATTAAGATCGGCGTAACTCTTTAAGTGTAACCAAGACTCCTTTTCTTTTCTCAGATTCTCTTGAATTAAATCTGGTATAAACTGTCCTACAATAGAGTTCCTTTCTAGGGTTTGTCTACCTACGGAATATGGATACAGAGATGGTAGGATCATGGATCACTTGCCAGTTTAAGCCCCAAAGCACCAGATGATTAAATCTACAAAGACAAAATAAGTCAACAGAAAGAAGTGTATTTGCTTAAGTTAGTAGTAACATCAGTCCTAAAGCTAGTGACCTCAAGATATGCTGCAATAAAGTAATAAATGTAAATTTTTGTACATCCCAAGTAATCCTTTCAGCTTATCCACTCTTTTGTTTCTATTCCAGACACATCAGGAATTCTCTGTCCTACTTAATTTTCCCTCTGAGAATGAAGAGAGCATGCTGACTTTAACCACAAAGGCTCAGATTGTACACAATTTGCTTGTCAACGAAGATGCCCTCCAAATAACAAGTGCTCTAACATATTTCAGTGATTCATCTCTCACATGATGATAAACATTTAATGCAGAGAGATGTGGGGATTTTAGCCAGCTTTATTTTCACTAACTTACCCACAGACATTTTGTTGCTCTGGCTTTCTCGCTTTTTAAATTTATCCAGCCAGTACTTATCATATATCAGCAGCTCTCTCATTATCAAAGTTTTAGTGCTCAGAGCAATGATACTGTGCTTTTGCTTTATTTTCTTGAATCCCCTGACAATGAGCATTGGGAAGAACAGCTGATTCTCCCTTTCCATATTTTTTTTTTTTTTCAGTTGGACTGAGGAAAATAGTTTTCCATTTTCAGGGTCTGAAAATGGAAAACTTCGTCAGGTCAAAATTTGTGCTGATTCATGTAACATTCCTTAAAAGCAACTTAAACATAGGCAGAGCATCTTTTGGCAAAAGAACCTGGAGTAGGTGGCTAAATAAAGAGCCTGACATTAAGAGAAGGCACAAATCTGTCTCGCTGCATCACATCAATAAGCATCACGCTCTGCGTCAGGAGGTGGCGAGAAAATGGGAGAAGCATTACATCTCCTTAAAGTCAGGCACATTGCAAACCACAGACTGTAAAAGTTTTATGCATTGTCAGCACTTCCAACTAGAGAACTTTATGACTTATAGTCCACAATTGTCTTTTGTCAATTGTCTTTTGAAATGTTCACTAATAATGCAAGTTCTCCCACACAGAGGGAAGAAAAAGTCCACAAAATGAAACACTTAAATGACTGATATGGACTGCTTTCCCAACAACTGCATTCTTCAGGATTTTGGGTTTTAATTCAAATTTTTATTTGATTTTTCAAAACTCCTAAAGAAATAAAAATGGTGGTTTCAACAAACCACCCCTAAGAAGACCCACAATCTTTTCTCCCATCCTAGATTGGGAAGTAGGAAAACAGCTTATGTTTTGGTTTGGGTAATATAAAACATGGAGATCTGAAATATAGAAGAATGCATTCTCAGCAAACTGTCAGAATATTTAGTATTAATTGCATCTGCTTGGAGCACAGGTATTATTTGCCCAGACTCAATTGTATCTTCCTTCCCAAAAGTTTTGGTCTGGTTTTGCTCTTCTGGGAGCTCCAATGGCCAAAGTTATGATGGCCATTGCACAGCAGCAATCTTCCCTCTGCCTGAGAATGCCATCGGGACCACCAAACTCGTACACCAAACTTGTACTAGTACTACTTGTACTAGTTGTTAGTTCTGAAAGGGGCAGAAGGACTGTATTTAACAAATTTAAAGGTCACTTCTGTTTGTCTAACATCCATCTGCTTTTAATTGTGCTTAGACGTCTTTAACAATATTCTTTTTTTCTAAATGTGGGCTTTCTGAGACTCATATACATGTCCACCTTCACATGCCATTGGAACATTTTTTTCTTCATCATATTGATGTGCCTCCTGACCATTTAATATTTTTATTATTTTTTTGTCACAGGGCTTTTCACAACACAACATTGCTGGCATTCTAGATCTGAATTTCTGAGTCTAGCAAAAGCTTTTTGCTATTACTCATGCCTAAAGAAATCCAATCCACCATTTTACAGCAGAAAAGTAGGTTGCAGGACTAGTGAGACAGGTGAAAAGGCAGGTATTTTTTCAATATAATTTAAAATTTTCCTTTTTGATGAAGTAGGGATCACCAGATATTGTTTGATTTTCTTCAGAGGACAAGACCATCCAAATGTCTCCTTGAATGGCTTTCCAGTGTTAAGCTTGATTAACTACATGTTAAAGGGATTTAAATACAGTTGCTTGTTTCCATTTGTGTATAATGTTGGCTTTATGCCTATGTCTGTTTTAGATAGCTATTTTTACCACTTATTTTTATGGATTGAACATAATTGGAGACATGATCTTCTTCCTGAAAGTCTGTCTACCTTCATTGCAACAAGTCCAAGGTTGGTCTCTGGACAATTCCTAGCTATAACCATATTGTATTATACTGACACATCATTCACAAGACATTGTGTCCTCTACTTTGTGTCAGTCTTCTGCAAAAAGACAAAAAAGCCACGGCAGAGACTGCCGGGCTGCAGAGGAGAGGACGAGCAATTCAAAAGCAGGAGCAACCATCAAACTCCTACTGTTTCCATGAAAGTAGTACGTAGGTATGTAATACTGTACTGTATTTCTTCATTTAAAGTCTCTCCTATGCTAAGAGTGACCTGGTTGTTATTCTTCTGCAGACACAGAAGCTCAGCAGTGCAGATTTCGGTACTGGTACAGACTCAGTATTTGCAATGCTGTGTGTGGAACCAGAAAGAAGAGTCAAACCAATGCAAAGGTTCCTGCTGACTTCTGTCTCATACTATTTCCAAAAGGGAAATTAAGAAAACCTTGGTTACTTTACCCCATTTCCAATGCTATTCATTATTTTCATGTTATTATTGCTATTTTATGATCTGTCAATTCTGTAGCCTCTGAAGCAGTCTTTTATTTATACTCTAAATTCAGTGCTGTGGAGACTCAGGAGCACTTACAACAGGGAAGATTATAGATTAATGAATGATATAATTTTAATGTTATTTTTATTTTATTCCAAATTATGGAGTATTTCTCAGTTTCAAGTCTCCTTGACAAAACATAATTAATGTAAAAAATGCCTGTCTAGCTTCAGTCTCCCTGGGCTTTCTAATTTAAAAAGCTGACTCATGGACTACACTAGTGCATTTACAGTAAGACAAATCAAGAGTAATTCAATTGGTACTGATTTACATACTTCAAGTTTAGAATGGTCTATGTGAAAGCAAAAACTTCCCCAAATCCCTAATGCACTTTGATTTATGTAAGCCATGGCACACACTTACAGATCTCTCTTTCCAAGTCATTTAAGCGATAGGATATTGCAACAGCATGACTTCCCTACACAAGCCATAAATGTTCTTAAATTGACTTTGTGGAGTATTTCTGAGCCAAAGAGGAAAGAATGCACCATTCTGAATCCAGGTGTGATGCAGCTGATAGCTAGAAGTGCATAATCACTGACCAGACTGAGGGCCTTTTTTACAACTAAGGGCTTTCCCCTGGGAGCTCTGCACCCTTTCACCCAAGCTGCCATGGGACTGCTATCTCACAGCCTCTGTGGAAATATTTTCCCTTTGTTGTTCTCCTGATGTTGTTCTCCTGCCATTTCCCATATGTTGTTGTTCTTTTATCTTTGTTCCTGCATCTGCTGACATGGGAAGTGCTTGCCACAGCAAGACAATCATCCCTTCTTTACCTCCTTTTCCTCTGTTTGGTTAAGCTTAGCAGTCATTCAGAATTTAGCCTCTGTTGCCAAACAAAATGAGCTTCAGCATCATAAGCAGGAGCAAACTATGTGGCCTCAAATGGGTCCTGGTGAAAAATACGCTGTTACTGTGGCAAAATATTACAGAGACAGCCACTGCACTGAATAGGGACCCAGAAGAAGATGCTTATCTGAGAACCCTAATTGTTTCTCCTCCTCTTTCTTTCTCTCTTTCTCAACTCTTGATTTTTCATTTTCTCTAGAAGTAAATTTCAGACTTAGAACTGATGAATGACATCAAGTCCAGAGCATAAGAAATCTTCATGAGCATGAACTTGTCTCAACCTTGTTTGTGCAAGAGGGGCACTATAAATCAAAAGGACTGGAAATAACAGTAAGACCATACCTATACTACGCAAGACAGAAAATTCTGGGACTGTGTCCTGGCCTTGAGGCTGACTGTCAGGACTGATCATTTCCATGTAGCCTCTTCCACACAATCCGTGTGACTACAGGCTGGGAACAGCCCTGGTGTGAACTAGCAGCAGCTCAGACTCCCTTGAGTCCATCACGCAGTGCTTCAGCTCTCCATATGGTGGACATCAAAGAGTCACCTCAGTCACACATTCATCTGGTGCCAGTTGAGTTGCCCATATAATCTAAGACAACCCTGTGGGGCAGGCAGAGATCACAGAGGGCTGTGCAAGATGCCATCCTGAGTCAGGAAGGGCACCTCCAAGCTTCTTAAACGACACCAGATGCCTATGTGTGCAATAGAACTGGACACTTGCTGCTGGTCAAAAGTAATTCTTTAGTTTTCACTCAGTGTTCTCCAGATCTGCCTGCACCAGGGGTTTAGAAGCCTGTGCCAAGACCCAGTTACCAACACTGACAGCCAGTGAGAAGCTTGTTTTGTTGTGGGATATCCAGGAGACTTTCTCTTTAGATAAGTAGAAGCAAAAGTGCACAGGCAAACATGTAAATTGAAGTGCTTTAATATTGATTTGAATCCTTCCTTTGGGCACTATGATGATGAGTGACTGCAAAAGCCTTTAAATAGAGTGAGTGTTTTCCAGGCATTTTGAGTAGTAAGATGTTACTCTGCATGAGCAATACTGGTATAAGTGGCCCCTATATTAAAACAAAACAAAGCAAAACAAAACAAAACAGAGAATTTGTACAATAATTAACAAACTGAAGTTAGGTAAAGCCTGCCTGTGATAGACTTCCATATTCTTTAATATTTCATCCTATGTACTGACTTCACACTATGAGCACATGAATCAAGGAAATGCAGACTAAATAAACAAAGTATGAAAAGATTTTAAAAAATCTTTATTTTGATGGTTTGCTCCATTAAGTTTTTTTGCTAAATTCAAATATTCTTTCTCATATTACAACCCATACCTAGGGATATTTTTGCACACCTTAAAAACCTGAGCTGATATCAGAACAATAATTTCATAATTACTTTCTTCCCAGAATGCTCTAATAACTTAATATTAGGAGTAAACTGCACACACACATACCCTGCTTTCACCATGGTTTTCATCTACCAAGATGGATGTCAGAGCATTGTTATTGTGCTCTCATATGCAAGGTTGTTGAAAGAGATTGAAAGATGAAGGAAGAGGATATCATGAGAAATGAGAAGGATTATAAGAGACTTAGAAATAAGCCTCAATTTCATTGAAACAGGTACCTATATTGTTTGGCTTTAAGGAAGTTTTAAACTCTTATCTTAAGGGTCCTTGTCACTGCGAAATGAACTGATGTTACAATGATTCAATCCTGTGCACAATGTTCCTGAGCTCGAGTGCTCTGCATTTGCTGTCTGTGTCATGCAGGGTTGAGAGATAATAGGCAGCTCCTGACAGACCAGCATCCTCTCACAGGTGTCCTACTGAAAGTTTTCTGAACTCTCTCTTTGAGCTCTGAGCAAAATAGAACATGAAAGAGTAAAGAAGAGCAGGAAATGGAGAAGTTGAAAATACAAAGAGATAGAAGCAATGAATGTGAAACAGAGGAAACAGGAGTTCGAAGAAGTCAGTGGCAATGAAATGAGTGGGTAATGTGCAGGTTCTGGAAACCATTGTTTACCCCAGGAAACACAGAAGGCAATTTCATGCTAAGGAGGCTGTTGTGGTGTTAATTTTTTGGAGGGTACGCCTAGCTGTGCTTGGTGCACCTCCAGAGCTCTGCTCAGAACTATGACACTTAACAGTTCTGCTTCAGCAGAATAGGTTCCTGCTTGAGCTCCCTATTCTCAAATCAGAGTCACATCCGTAGATGAGTTTCATTCCCACTCCCATTTCATTTCCCTTGGTACCCTTTGGTGAACTCCAGTGATTATGAGGATAAGGGATTATTTACACGCTCTAGATCCAGGTAGAGATCAGGCTCTGTAAATGTTTATTTTATAGTCTTCAAATTCATTGCCTTTTGTGACTTGCATTAACTGAAATAGTGATTAGCAGTCATGTTATTAACCTGCTATATAACCTATTATATAGATAGTATCTGCCTGAATAGTACTTAAAAGCTTCAGGCTCATTCAGTATGACTTTTTTTTTCTCTCTAGCAAAGTATTAAAGGTGTTTACAGGACTTCAGGAATCTCAGTAGATTAGTCATTCAAAAGTTTGCTGATTCCACCGCAGGTTTAGTGATTGCTTACTGAAGTTAAGGAAATCACTTCCATTTAGCATTTGTAAAAATGACCATTTTCTACTGAAAGCTTGATTAGATAGAGACCTACTTTTAATTAAGTAGATAGTTTTGAAAGCGGGTAAATAGGGAAATCTAGCAGCAAACAGAAAGTCTTTTACTAACAATACATATTAGAAGATTCTGTACCAGCACTAATGGATTATGGTCTTGTTTAATTATTTCTGACAGATAGGAAACTTTGCTGGGGAATCAGATTATTACAAGTCAGAATCCTTTGTGGGAAGTAAAATTTTGAGTCTGAATCAGAGCATTTTCTCATGTCCATAACATATTCTGGAGCACAGCAAGTAAGTTATGATCCATCTAGAACCTGTTCTTAACAACAAATGTTACTAGCTGCTCATTTTGACAGAGTATGGGAAATATGAACAAGAAGTTCAAAACTGGTCAGGAATGGAAGAGAAGTTTATGCCTCTATATTTTTCTCTCTTTTCTCTTGAATTTCATTTCTTTAACTTTTTTTATAGCAGCTTTGTTTGCTTTAAAAAACAGAGAAAGAGCTATGAAATAAGGACTTTTGAAATGTCATCAATGTTTTGAAAAGGGGAAACTTTGCATTTTCATTTTCAAAATCTCAGCTTTAGAAGGAACATAGTGTGCTGGGTAAGGCAGAAAATGTTAAAAGCAGACAAAAGAAATAACCTTAAATATTACCTGGTTCCAGTTCGTATTTGCACCTGTGCCTTGGGCTTTCATTTTATATTTAATACCATTTTCTGGGTCTAATTGCTCCAAAGAAGGAGTGAGGAAAGCTAAAGAAAGAATCTCTGTAACAGTAAAAAAGTCTGCTTGTGGTTATATCTATTGGTTAAATAAATCCCTCTCTGTGAAGTTCATTTGTTGTGAGCTCCTGGAGAAATGTTTCACATCCAGAACATTTTTAGAGGTAACTGCTGGGTACCATCAATGGGAGTTTACTGCTCCTGAGTTACTTGTCCTTCAGGCTTCTTACATTTTCTCTCCAGCTCTCTGTACACATGCACAGAGTGATCTCAGAAGACTGGAGCAAGTGGTACAAGGTGAATGTTCTGGCTCCTTTCACAGGTTTCTACCCCATCTCTGAAGGCAAAGAAATCATGCACGGTCTGTGAAGAGGTTCTGCTTTTGTTACTTGAAACACATCTTAACTGCTACTTAAAACACTTTTATTCCCCAAATTGTTGAGGACATCTGCACTTTCACAGAGTGTATCTGGGGCAATGAACCCTCGTGGCTTCACGTTAAAGCAGAAATCCTGATTTACATTCCTCATCATGCAGCTACTTTTCCACTTTTGAGCAAGTTCTGAATTTTCTTATCTCTCCATAAAAAGGATTATGACAGGAAGTTCTTGTCATCAAGACACGTTATATGGCTAATTAACTTATATTTGCAATGTCTTTTTTATGGCACTTGTATGAAAAGCCTTACATTGCTGTTGTAATGAGTTTGCTCTCTTCCTATCAACTGCAAATGAAGCAGTGGCTGTTTAATACTGAAGCATATTTCTACTCTTAATTATTGGCTTGATTATTATCACTCTCAGCCCAGCTTGAAGGTACTCTCTTCTTTGCAATATCCATTTCTCAGGTTTGTGCTGTTAGGTTCAGCTAATTTATTTTTGTAATTGGAAAGGAAGTGAGTTTGAGGAGGCATCACTGTGCTTCATCTTGCCCATCAGGGCTGAATAGCTTGTGGTCATTTGAATGTGTTAAGTATCCCAGAGTGCAGTCAGGAAAAGCACTGTAAAATGTAAATTGCATTGCACCAAAAAATGTAGCAGCTGTTAGGAAGAATGAAGAACAGGACTAAAACAAAGGTGAGCCTCAACTCAAAGGCTTCTCTCAGTGCCATGGGCCTCTCAAACCAAGCACTAATCCATTTCTGACTCCTAGTATTTGCAACATCCTATTTCTTTCATATTATTTGGAAGTTAATTACAGGGACCATCATCTTTTTTGGCTCAATAATATTTCAGTGAAAAGTATTCAGGCATTACGTGGCTGGTTGCAAGGGAGATTATCAAGAAGCCAGAGAAGTGTAATAATCAAGGGATTTCTTTGTTAATGAAGAACTTGATGAAAAACAAATTAGTTAACAGTACACCGAGTTGAAATCTTGCTGATGGCAAATTTTGAACTTAATTTAAAAAAAAAAAACTTAAAGACATTTTACAGTTTTCTGTAACACCAAAATTATGCAGGAAATTTGTAAAAATGTAGGTCTCCAACTCACCCTTTTAGGCGTGTAGGTGAACCTCATCGGTATATAGTATCTGAACACTTCTGATCTGCTGTTTTAAAAATCTGAAACCAGAACCCATTGTGTTTGAAATTAAAACTGGATTAATTTATTGCAATGAAATCCACATCTATCCATAGCTGCATTACATCTTACTATGTCTGTTTAGGAATCATGTTAAGGAGAAGCCACAGCCTGTGCTTTGTTTACTGAGACAACGTGGCTGTCTGTGCTCCTGGTGCGCCACGGCAGAGGCTGCTGTGCAAGTAATGCAAGGTGCTCAAAGTCTGGCATCTCAAGGCAGGGCAGGCTCAGCTGGGCTGGCGTTGCTGGGACCACCCCTACAGCACCCGACTTTCCAGTGTGAACTGAAATCTAGATCCTGCCAGAGCCTTTCACAAAGCAGGAGCTGGGAATCTGTGCATCATCCTGCATCTTGCAGACTCTAATTCATGGCTCGGGGAACAGGCTTTCCCCCCAAAGCACACAAGGATCTTGTTTCCACACTGGTTTTCTCCAGAATCATGTTTCTTTTTTTCTCTTGCCAAGTAATGTATATTTCAGCCAACATGGTGCTTGTGGGCAGAATAGAGAAGAACTTGTTTTGTATTCATGTTTGTGTTCTCAAATGGAACATTCACACAATAATGTTAATGCAGCATAGGAAAATTGTTTCGCATTTGCCTTCCTTCATGTGCTGTGTTCATGGATTGTGTGAAGGTTTCCATTGTATGCATTCAGCAGTTACACATCAGTGCCACAGCATTTCCTTGATCCTGCCTACTACACTTTTCAAATGAATAACATAATGCTCATATATTTTGCCTCAGGAAAACAAATGCATCCTCACAATGCCAACCAGGAAGGAAAGGATATTTTCATCTTGATAATCCCAACCAAAAGTGCTAAAACATCATGGGTTGGGTCCCCAAAAATCATAAACATGTCTTAGAGATTATGAGAATGGGAAAATTTATAATACTTCGATTTTTTTCCTATTTTTCTTTTTTTTACTTTGATTATTCAGACACACTTGGGATTTATTTTTTC
Source organism: Oreocharis arfaki (assembly GCA_013398015.1). NCBI lineage: Eukaryota > Metazoa > Chordata > Aves > Passeriformes > Paramythiidae > Oreocharis > Oreocharis arfaki. The sequence continues at coordinate 54,097 of VZRR01003188.1, forward strand.
ACCCATGAAGAAGTCTAGAAACTTGTTTTTTGAAAGAAAACTTTCCAATACTTCTGCACATATGTCAGTCAAGAAAGTCAGATTTGAATAAATACATCATTATTTATTTTGACCTTCATAATAACATCATGAAGGCAAGGGGTTTCCCATATTTTTGCAGGAAAAGAAATATGGCACATAATAAACAAATCAGGGTTTTGTAATGAAAACTCTTTTCAGTGAGATATGCAATTCCCTCACAGTCTCCAAGAAATACCAGGTAGAGGTGAGTTCATTTCACCTAACGCAAGTTTGTTGCTTGAGATCTGTAATTGAAGAGATTCATATCACCTAATTCCATCTGTCTTGTGGGTGCCTAGCCTAAATAATCAGCTAAGGCTTGCCTTATGGTTAATGGAGAGTGACAGGAACCTCCAGACTGCAATTCATTCCATCTGTCATAGGCACTTGTCCTGGGGAAGAGCAAGTTTCCACAGCATCCCCTGATTTTATAGGAAGTTTGGGACAAATTGTTCCCACCTGTATTTTTCAGACAGCTGAGGTCATTTGTGAGGGATCTCACTACAAATCCCTTTCTGAGCACCACTGCCCCCATGTGTAAGCTGGGCTCCCAGTCAGAACTTGAACCAAACTCTGAAGGCCACATACCAGCCTGGTTCTTGGCAGTTAAAAATGGATGCAAACTGTTGTGCTTCTGTACATTTGACAGCTTATGAAACAATTTAGTTTGTAATACATTTGCTTAAATGAAAACCTGATTAATTCCACTGTACTGACTTATTAGAACTAATAGGTTTTGTTGCATGTGTTGCAATTTAAGCATTGTTAATTATTCAGAGCTGAATATCACAAAACATTTGTCATGAATATTTGCACACATTTTAAACAAAATTGTCCTTGGCAGTGTTTGCAACAGTTAAATATTTGATTTTCATGTATATTTGGGTGAGACAATTTTCTTTTCACGAATATCAGCAGAAAGTGAATCTCACATGAAAATCCACACAAATATTTATTTAAGAAAATAGCTGTACCTGCAATATACTTCCCAGCATCTTCGAGAATCTCTGAGGTGAATGGTCATGCAACCAGCAAAGCCATTTGAAGAGTATTAGTAACTCCTGTAGATGTCACCAGGGATAAGATGGGAGTGACAGTCTGGTTGGGTAGCAGCACCATATTCCTTAGAAAAATGCCTTAGTTGCCGTTTGGTAATATCTAAAGCAATATTATCTAAACATAACATTCCAGAATCTCCATATTCAGGGAAACAACTGTGAATCTCCTAGACTGACCTGTCCCTGGGGCATCCAGACTGTGCACTACACAGTACTCTGTCCCTGCACTGCGTTGGTTCCAGCTAAGCAACTCATTGCCTGGAGTGAGGCTTCCAGTGCTCCCATCTGACACAGAGCGAGTGGGGGCAATATTGAACATGTCAGAGAGTGACAGCCTTGGACACCAGTCTTTCATGTGGCACAATGCTTGATACTCCTCCTGCCAACCTTTGGATTTCCATGGCAAAGGTATTGCACCTAACCTAGATTACTCTCTTCTACTACAAGTACATGATCAAATAACTCATGTTTCCTCATTGCTTTGAGAACCTGTTTCCTTCGTATAAACCAGCTGAATATATTTTTGCCTGAGCTTGCTGCTTTCCAAGAGAACCCGAGGTCAATCTGAGGATAGGAAGCCCCAGAGACAACTTCATATAAGCAATAAGTGATTGTGGGGGGCACAGCTCTCAAGTCCAGGAGAACAGGTATCACAGATCCAAATCACTTTTCAGGTTGTAGAGCACATACCATTATCCTCTGGATACTAAAACACCATTCCTTGTGACCCAGTCACCCTGTCATTTCAGTCATTTTGAATTAGGAAAAAATCACAAAGATAATCATGATCTTCTAGGGCCAAGTGCTTTCTGTGAAAGCAGACCATTTGTGCTAAAGAAGGCAGCCCTGAGCAGTGTGGACATGATACACCCTGGCACCAAAGTGCCATAGTCTTCAGACCCATGAATGGGGCTATTACTCCCCATTTTCATTAAAGGGATTGTAGGCACCTGCATGATTAATAGTTAAGGATAGGTGAGAAAATTCCCTATTGCCTTGGATGACAAATCTCTGTTTCTGCCTTTTCAGGAGAGGGAAAATCTTTAGGAAGAAGATCAGGCCAGTGGGATGAACCACCAGCTGTTGAGTGAGGAATGCACTGGCAGTTTCTCAGGACTAAAGAAAGCTGGTGCATGAATCCAATGCCTGCTGCTCTTTGAGCTACTGCCTGAACCAATAAACCTCCTGTTAAAATGAGCCTGCTGTGACTATTTTGTTGGTATTTTTAATTTAAACAATAGCTAATTAAATATGAAAGCAATTAGTATTTCTGTTCAAACAGCTGTCATGTAATGTCTGGTGCTGCAGTTATGATGCCTTAGCAGCACTGCAAATGGTTTAGAAGCAAAGACTTTTGGGGAGTGGAAGGGGAAATAGAGCAGTATTTACTATGGGCATTGGATACCACTGGCAGGTGCTTTTAGCTTTTGCTGCACCAATTTACAAGTGTGTGAGATGTTTATAAACATAAACATACTTTGGATTGTCGTGAAACTTTAAGTAACATTAAAATATACATGAGGGAGAAAAATATAGTTGTTAATGTTGTCTTCCAGCTTTACCAATGGAAGATTTTCCCACACAGGGTCTCAAAAAGTCAGTGGAGAACAAAAGTATTGTGGTCTTCTTCCACACTTGATGTTCTTCACACAGACCAGTTTGATGACAGGAAAAAAAGGACAGTAAGGAACTAGTGAGGCGCGAAATCACCTGGAATTCCTGTTCTGCTCTTGGCAGCAGACTGTAGTTTACATAAGGAAGAGCTAAAGCACTCTAAGCTTTCCTGCATGTTCTACCCTACCCCATCAGGTAGTGAAGCATCAGGGCTCTCCAGAGATGTGGTTTTCCCGAAGATATCCTGGCAGCGGCAGGATCAGCAGCAGCCTGGGTGCAGGAAATGAATGGAGCTCCTCCTTTGTACCCTGACAATGTGCATCTCCTTCCACTCCTCACAGCCCTGCATGCTCCCGCAGCGCAGGGGCTGTGGTGCAGCTGCAGGCAGGTATGTCTACAGTAGTCTGTGGGATCCACACAAGTTTCGTCTTCTGTCCTTGTCCACTGTTCCTGCACTGGATCATGCCCTTGCAGCTTTTTAAAATCTAAATTTCTACAACTGCTGTACTTGCTATGAGGATCTGTATCCTGGCCAACTGGAGCTACACACTTGCCACTTATTTTACCTGTAGTTCAACCTGTATTTTTGTATTCTGAACCGTTAAGTGCACTTGATCAGAATTTGTTTTCAAAACCTAATAGCAAGTGTTCCAAAATATTTTAGGTTGTTCTTGATCCTGTCAAAACTTTCTGTGTTGAACCATATACTAACTTAATGATAGAGTTAAACAGAGCTGCCGTTATTACAAATTCCATTTTTGTATAAGAATATGGGGAAAAAATATTCTTAAAGCAGACCTCTAGCTGGTCTAAATCAGCTCAGTTTCCTACAAATTAAAAGCTCCATTTCATTTACTATGACTGAGAGCCCAGCCTACTTCTGCTTTGGTTGGCAAGCATACAAAAGAACCTCATTACTTCCAAGTTTTTTATTGTGAATAAATAATTGGCATTGATCTATGTTCAGTCACCTTCTATACATTACTAAACACTTATTTATTAAACAACCTTTACTGTTTAAAAACAAGAAAAAACTTCACTGGAAAATGAATCAAATCTCTGTATAAAATCAACCTATGGAGTTTAGAGGTAAGGTGAGTGAAGTTCATTTAATTAAAAGATTGCTTGAGGGGAGACATTGGCAGATCAATTTTTTAAGTTTGTGGAATTATGCACTGATATGCAAGTTTAAAGCTGCTGCGTCTGATTGCAGAATATAACAAATGGGAAACACTATATATTTATGAACCATTCAATATTTTCCCCTCTTTTTTTGACTGGTTTATTGGAAAAGAAAAAAAATATCCATTCCAAGTTGTGACAGCCCAAGTAAAACAGACATTACCAAAATATATATAAGAAGGTGTTAATGTTCTTTTCAACATGAAATTCTAATTGAAACTTCCACACAGTGGAAGCCAGAGAGTAAGTTTATGACCTGGGGACATGCAGAAACAGCTTTATAAGAAATTGCCTTTTTGATAGTGAATATTAAGTGATTATTTTTTAGGTTCATAATTTATTGAATAGGTTTCTTCCATTTATTTGTACTTGGGGAATTTTCAGAACTTCCTGGAACTTTGAACTTTTTAGTTTCTTATTAAGAGGTATATGTAAAAGAAATATGCCTAGTGGAAATGTTAAAAAAGTTTTAGCAAGAAAGAGTCCTTTTAACTAATCAATAGTCTGAGGACCAGAGGTCTGCCAGTGCATATCCTTAAGTTCCAACACATTGAGATACAAAGGCTTTGGAAAATTCTATAAAGCCTGTAACAATAATAATTGTGAGAAATGCAGTACCTTGGAATTTTAAATATTAGTACAGTGATCATATAAATGGCCTTTTATGGGTACACATAAAACTGTATTATTTTTATTAACATTACTACTTTTGTTTATTATTATTGCAGTATAACACACCACGTGCTCTAGTTAAAGGTCCCTTTGCATTTCCATTACATATCCCATTTTTGGTGGGGTTTATGACTCAGTCATTAAAATTCTCCACAGGCTAGAAACTGGCAAAGGAATTCACATTCTAAAGTAATATGTTTAATGAAAAAAAAAAGAACAAAATTAATCTGGTTGGTTAGAAAAATGGTTGGGGAAACTCACAAGTCCATTAAGTAGTATCTGGCGTTTGTTTATTACAATTCTATTTTTAAATATCTCTTGTTGCCTGGAAGTAAAGCCATGAGCCTATTCCTTGGTCCTGTTTCAGCTTTTGCCTGGGGACTAGGAAGTGATTTACAACCATTCAAACTTGTGCAAAACACTTGTTTTAAATTTATGGTATCTTACATGAGATTCACCTATCTGAATTTCAAACATGCAGGACAACAAGAAATCAGGCTTCTTGACTTATGGAGTTGAAGCTCTACTTGTCAAGTTTGTCTGTCATACTGTGTTGGAACACAGGGCAGACACCTCAGAACCAGCACTGCTGCAAATCAATATGTACGAACACAGAGCTGCTTTTTTCGTTCATTCTTCATTGCAACTCTCCCTCATCTTTTGTCTGACTCCTAACAATGTGAATTTCTTCTTCTTATATAACTACCTTGTTGTGGATGTATGAAACATTTAGTTGTTAAGGTTTTCAGTTATAAAGAGTCACACGATCGTCCACGTTGGACTTCAGGGTGTCTATAGTCCAACCTTTTGCTGAAAGCAGGATCAGATGTGGTGCTCAGAAAGGCTGCTCAGATCTTTAACCAGTCATTCTTGAAATCCTCCAAAGACAGAGACTGCAGAGCCTCCACAGGCAGCCTGATCCATTGATGACCCCCCCCTTGAAAACTTTTAGTTGCTATGAACAAGCCCAGCTCCCTCAGCCTCAGTAATACAGCAAGTGCTCCAGCCCCTGACCATCTTGGTGGCCCTCCACTGGACTAACTGAAGTTTATCAATGTCTTTCTTGTATTATAATACCCCAAAGTGGATGCAGATGCAGTCTGAGACGTGAGAAGAAGAGGGCAATCACTTCTCTCATCTCCTGGCTGTGTCCATGCTCACGTAGGCCAGGATGCTGGTGGCCCCTGTTGCTGCTGTGGTGCCCGTCTGGCTTGTGCAGCTCCCTGTCCATCTGTCTCCATGGGGTCTTTTTCTGTGCAGCAGGTTCCCAGGTTGTGTGACTGCAAGTTTTTCTTTTCCAGGCACTGGGGAGAAAGACACTTGCTTTCTGTGGGTTAATGACTGGTTTGTTATTGAACCTCTTGAGAATTTTTGTTGTTTTTCCCACTTGCTGCCCTGAGTTAACCAAATTATCTTCTCCTAAACCCAGCAAGTAGACTACAGCTACAAATATTTCAAAGTCCGGCCATAAATCAGGAGAGATTGAAATATTTTTATATTGTTATATTTCTATAGATAAAAATCAAAATGACTACATACTTCCTTTCCATTGGAACCAAATTGTTCTAAATTGTCCTTGCATGCTGAGAGATGAGTCGACGTGGCAAATGTCCAGCCTGGATGGGCAAGAAGCTTTTGAATATACTCAGGAATAAAAAGAGTATGTATCGTCTCTGGAAGGAGGGTCAGGTATCTCAGGAAATATTTAAGGGGGTTGTCACGGCATGTAGGAAAAAAAAATAGAGTGGTCAAAGCTCAGTTTGAACCTAATTTGGCAACTTTTGTGAAAATAAAAAATGGTTTTACAAATATATTAAGGGCAAAAGGAAGGGTAAGAACAACCTCGGTTCTCTACTGAATGCAGGAGGGAATTTAGTGACTGCAGATGGGGAGAAGGCGGAGGTGTTTAACACCTTCTTTGCCTCGGTCTTTATCAGAAAGGTGGTTTGTCCTCAGGACAACTGTCCTCCTGGGCTGGTAGATGGTGTCAGGGAGCACGATGGTCCCCCTGTTATCCAGGAGGAAGCAGTCAGAGAACTTCTGATCTGCTTGGATGTTCATAAATCTATGGTACCAGATGGGATCC
>VZRR01003188.1:68098-84666 GCA_013398015.1 Oreocharis arfaki
AAAAAAAAAAAAAAGAAAAAAACCCCATAAATATCAGGCAAAGATAAGGGATATCACAATGCCAATGTTGGTGGAGGTCAGCACACTTCAGAAGTGACTATAGAGTATTTATCCAGACCTAAATAAAACAATCAGCAGCACAGAGGCAAAATGCAGCTGATAATACCACATGAAATAGTCAACTCGATGCACTGATAACCTTTGTTAGCCAAAAGAACTAAGGAAAGACCTTTTGTTCATGTGAATATCAATTCTGGTGAGCATCACAGGTGTGCTGATGAACCTCCACCCGACAGTTGTGTGAGGACCACAACAGTCACTGCCTAGTTCTGTTAATAATTGATGAGCAAATACCTGCAGTGCCACCCACAGGCACTTGAGATTTCTCCTGGTTGCTAAAGAGGTTCCCACCTTGCACTTCTAATCGAAATGGAATTGCTAAACAGTAGTGTTTTTTCTTCTACTGGACTAAATTACCCTATGACGAACTTGAAACTTTTTCCAACCATTAAAAGATAAACAGAAAGAGGAAAACAAAAACAAAAACAAGAAAAGAAAAAAAAAAGAAAAAAGGAGGAAATAAAAGAGAAGAACTGTTTTTAAGGTCTATCACTGTTTTCAAGTTTAGTGCTGACATGCTTGCCTAAAGCTGTCTACTAAACTGGGATGAGTAGTCAACATCTGTTCTGAATTATTTATTTATTTTCAATTGCAGAAAGTTGGCAGCTCCAATGTCCCTAAGAGAAGGATAATTGTAATTATCTATGATGTTGTGAAAACTGTTTCAATGGCTCAGCAGTTACTGAGGCCCTGGGGTTTTTCCTCTCCTTCCAGCATATATATCCCACTGTGTGTATATGGATGTGGAAAAAAAAAAAACTTTCAGGTTCTTTTTGTAAGTTGTATGTGATTTTTCCCCCTGCTATACCACTTTGAATGCACTATAATATTTTGCTAGTTAGGGGGTCCAGAACATGTATTTTAAATACTCTACTTATCGTTGAACCTGATGAAATGATTATTCATACAAGGTCTCCATCTTTCAACGTGTTGAGCTTAAAAGGGCTGTTGTACCTGTGTGCACCTGGAATGACTAATATAAAGTGCAGAGCTAAATATTGTATTAAATTCTAATAATCAGTTATATATATTCACCAAAAGTGTAAAAATGCTGATCTCAAATTTCTGTCATTTTGCAGGAAGAAGAATCAAATATCAAATCCAAGAAGCGAGTCATTTTCTCAGAAACCCGTTTTTATTGCTATTTGAAATAAAACCAAATAAAATTTATAGTGATTGTTTCACTGGAGCTTGTGTCTCCAGATCATCATCCAGACTACTGGAATTCTTATTTCCTGGCTTTATGTAAAATGTAGACAGATTGAGAAAAGAACTGCTTTCCCTGGAACAAAAGGAAAGAAAAATGGAGAAGGTATTGCCTTATATATATCTAGGAAAAAATACATCAAATATGAACAGAGAAGAAAGTGAAATATGGAATTATCAAATATCCATGGATTGAGATAAAAGGCATACCTGGCTGCTACAGATGGCAAAGTCCTGAGAATGTGTTGATGAGGAATTATTAGCCATGTAACGGTGACACATAAATGTAAAGACTGGTGGGACGGAGAGATTTGAACTAACTTAACATCTGATGGATAAGGAAAATGTCAGGAGATAAATGCTAAGTCTGTACTAATAAACCGAACAGTGCCAGAGATCATCCTCTGGCACTGGGGCCAACTGGCACAGTCTGTCACATCCACGCTGTTAAACTCTCTTAGCCTCCAGCACAACATGGTCAGATCTGCTCTGCCATTTGGGAATGGTCCCGAACCTGTACTAACTCTTGAACTACATCCAGAAGTTTCCTGGCTAGTTGGCTGTGGCCAGAAGCATGGCCATTATAACAATTCGCCAGCAGAGATGACTGAATACCAGTGCTGGTTCTAGCTCCAGTTCATCAGCTTATTGTCTGTGCACAGCTATGTTTTCCAAAAATCCTTACATTTTATCAGGGAAAAAATGTGCTGAAAGTACTTACTGGTACATGATACTAGAAAAGTTCGAATTTAAAAGACCTTTCCTTCAAGTATGTTTGTTATGGAAACAAATTCATCATGATCAAGATGACAACAAAATAGGAACACAGGTCAAAGTAAGGAAAAAAGAGATCAGTGTTAATTGAATATATTGTCTTTTTATAGCTGAAAGACACCCTCAAGTAGCTTAAAATGTTAGCCAAGGCACAAAAAAATTATTTCCAAAAGACATGAAGAAGAGATGATTCAGAAAACAAAAGAAAAACCAGTGGCAAAATACTGACATTTAGAGTCACAGAAAGAAGATCCCAAGGACTTTAAAAGCATTTGACCACATTTGATACCCCAAAAGAGATAGAAACAAAATCGTTAATCTGGTTTTGTGCAGCTGGTAGATAATAAGGTGCTAAGGAAAGGGAAATATGGATTTGTCAGGATTTGACAAAATATGCCAAGCCATCCAAATTTCTTTCTTGACAGGTTAACTGGCCAAGAGGATGTGCGGGAAGCACAAGATAAATTTGATAGTCTGACTTATGTAATTCTTTTGATGTGGATGGCATTTTTACAAATAAATTTAGGAAATGCAGTCTTGATCAAATGCAGCTGATGAAGATGAAGAACTGGTTGGGAAAAACCCCCTTCATGCTCAGAGAAGAGTTCTCAGTAGTTTTCTGCCAGACTAGAAGGCTCTTTCAAATTGGGCCCACAGACAGCAATTCTGGGACGTGTATTATTTAATATTTTCATTAAAGCCATGGATGACAGAACAGTGAATATACTTACGAGAAGTGAAAGGACTTCAGGCTGGGAGTGGTAATATTAATTTAGAGGACGGGAGAGTAACTCAGAGACATTATGGTGTATTAGAGAATTAGACTGAAATCAATAAGAAGAAATTTCTGAAGGGCAGCTACAAAGTATACTCAGGAAGGAAAAACAAAAAGGTACTTTAAAAAATGGAAAACAAAAGGAGAGAAATATAAAACATAGGAATTGACTATAAATTGTATGTGGGTTAAATATACAATCTTATAAGAAACACAGTATCATTCTAAAGTGTTTTAATTTCAGAATTGTGTGCAGGAGTTACAAAGGTAATTATTTAATTCTGTTCAAATTACTGAGGTCTTTGATCCAGTTAGAGTGTGTAAAATTTGTACTACTCATTAACAAGCAGGCTGGCAAACACCGTAGAGTCTAAAAGAGATCAACAAAGACAACAAAAGATCACAAAAAGATAAATTGTCAGGAAAGGATTAAAAAAAACCCAACATTTAGTCCAGAAAACAGAAAATCAGGAGAAGTAAACTTTATTCAAATCTATGAAACAGATACAGGCTCACACAGGCATAGAAAGGATTTATGAGTCTCAAAAAAAAAAAGTAATTTCATCCATTTAATTTTTTTTAATATGTATGTAAATCCAAGGTTTTTTCAAGTTTATGATGAAACAAAAGTTTTCCAGAGTGCGAATTTGATTATATTTGTGAGCTTCACTGCTAGTATCAGCTTTCAGGGTCTTTGGCTTCAGGGCACAGCTGCAAATACTGTCTGCTTCAGGGTTGGGGATCCATGACTTTGAGCACCCCCAGGACAGCCCCATTACTCTTGCATTCCCCAGGGCTATAGCTGCCTTGAGTCCCATCATCCAAATCCTTCTCAGCAGTGTGAAGCCTTGATAACAGGGAAATTAATATAAAAACTGTTATTATGTTTTTCAATGCTGAAATTAGGTTTATGTAACAGTTAATTACTACTTATTGTATTCATTTACAAACAACATTTCCCCCTCCTGCAGGAAGAACAGGAAAAGGAACAATCCCAAATGTTATAATCAGCATCTCTCAGTACCTGCTGGATAGAATACAAAAATGGTGTTATTCTGCCAAAGCAAACCCAGGTGCAGATTTTATAATGGGGAGATTGAGAGGGGAAGGAGGGGACTGATAATCTCATTTTCTCCATAAACCCCCATTGAGTGCAGTGTGGGTGTTTGGGGTGAAGAACAGTCATTGCTGTGTAACTTCACTGTCCATTGTACACTGCCGCTTCTCACACACAGGTCAAATTTAATCTGTTGTGAAAAAGGAATAGAAAGATACGTGAGGAAAACAAAGATGTTGCGTCCTACAGTTGCAGGAAATATATCCTTGAGGGACGTAATTCCCCAGCTTCAAGGATTTAGGAGCAAGCCCTGTGTATCAGCAATGTGTGGTTTAGATGGAGCCCTACTCATTTAATAATATTTTTTCTAGCCTCAGGGGAAAGTGTTTAGAAATCTTTGAGTATATGGGTGTTGGCAAAGAGGCAGGATCCATGCACAAGGCATAGTTTAAACGCAGCTGAGGGCTGTACTCCTGTGGTCTGTGACTGCTTCTGCAGCTGTGGTAGATCCCTCCATGCCACACTGGTGAGGAGAGAGTGCAGGCCACGCTGGGTAAATTTCTCTAGCCTCAGACCCCTCATCCTCTGTTACACTGGTGGAATTTATGCCTGAATCAAGACTCTATAGTGTGAAATGCTAATGTAACCCAAATACATGAGCTATAATCCATAGCCTGGAGGAAGGTCTCTTATCCTTATGTCTGGGAGTGTGCTACTTTTGCAGTGCTGAGTTGATTTTGCTAGTAAAATAAGGCAGCTCCTGCCTCCAATCATAGATGTATATTGTATGCATGCTAGTCTGCTGAATTTTATATACTCTAGGGTTTCTCTGGGTTTAAAAAAAATAAGGGGATGAGGACAATGCTACAAGGTGATACCTGATATAATGAAAATATAGCAGACTTTGGTGATGTTAAAAGCAACTGAATGAGAAATTGTTTTGACTGAAATAGACATGAACAGTCTTATAAGTCTAAAAGATTAGAGGATTTATTATAGTCTCAAGAAAATGATAGATGTGGCTTTTGTTCTGGCCACCTGCTGTTTCCTTACTGAAGAGAGATCCTGTTAAATGTTATTTCAAATTCATAATTGTGGCAGAACGGGTTTAGCTTTTCAAAGTCCAAATTTTGAGAGTCATAATGCTGAGATTATTGCATAAACACAGTCACAATTCCACACAAAAGAGCAGATAAGCAAATACATATCAGGTAACTGGCATGATGCAAAATAATTATTAAGTCAGTTGTCTCCTGTAATTTGTATTTATTGAGAAGCAGTGGTTAATCCCAGATAGTTTTTACCTTCTTAATAAGGTCAGGGGGAAGGCAGAGGCAAGAGGAATAAAGAAATACGTCTGTAGATAAGTCCATGTTGAGCTGAGCTTGTTAAACCAGATACTCTGAAGCTAAAGAGTTTCACAGAAGAAAAGAGGAAAGAGCCTTTTCAACTTCCCGAGAGAAAGTAGCAATAAACTGGCTTGATGATCACTGTTGTTAAATTGAGCCCCTTGGGATGCCAGGTAATTTGCTGGTAACGTGAAAGACTTGGTCTTTAGCTAGGCTGTTTGAATGACTGTCTGGAGGTTCCATCTTTATAGTCCCAAATTCTCTAGCACCTTTCTTGCAGGGGGATCTATTATGCTGCAACAGTCAGTTGATGAACTGCAGAAAGTTAGAGAAGGCAAAAGGCCATTTTCACTGCATGGGCTGGATTCAAAAGCACTAAGAGTAGCAGGCTGGAGGGAGAAGAGATGCTTTATTGCTCATCCCTAGAGTGACAGTGGAGTCACAAAAGGGAACTTCAGGGAGAGAACATGTATTTAGAGTGTCGGGAAGTTTTTGTAGATATCTGTTTTTAATAAAATTGCTAATTTATCGAAACTACAGAAAGTTTCTAGAATTTCTTCGTATTCTGAGAAGTAGCTCAGCTAGTCTGTTAACTCTCCACCTACCAGTTAAATTTATTTTTCCCCCAAAAGCTTTGCAGAGTGATTTAGTTACAGAGTACCTTGGTTTAAAATGTTCATACAGAGTTTTTTCTTTTACAGTTTACTACTGTCTCCTTACAGATTGTAAATGCTGAAACAACCCATGGATCTCACTGGGTTGTTTCTAATTTGAGTCGACATCTTTCTCCAGAAGAGACAATTCTGTTTTTCCAATAATATTAGATTCCTTTTTTTGAGGTCACTTGGTTTTCTTCTCAGTAATTTGGAAATCTCAAGACTTGCCATACCCAAACCCTGTTTCTCAGACAGGAAAAGAGGGCACCTGTACTCTTGTCTAACCAAAGCTATCATTTTTTCATTCCAGATGTCACAGAGTATTAGAGTGGTTTGGGTTGAAAGAGACCATGAGAACCATCTGGTTCCAACCCCTCCTGCCATAGGGAGGGGCACCTTCAACTAGATCAGGTTGCTCCAAGCCCCATCCAACCTGGCCTGAGACAATTCCAGGGACAGGTAAGAGCAGGACAACTTGGTCTTACATGCCATGGTTTCTGATGCCTGTATTGAGAATATCTATTCAAAAGTTTTACCTTTTTTATTAAGAATGATGCAATAATGGATTTTTTCCCTCCTGGCTGGCAACTGAGAACTGACCCAAGCAAGTGAAGAGAACTACAATTATAATTTAGCAAAGAAAAAGTGATGATGTTTTAATAGTTCTTCTTAAAGAACATTTGATTTACTGATATATCAACGGGTACCAATATTGAATGAATACTTATGAAATGCTTCTCTGAGTATGAACTCAGTTAAAATAATTGAATTCTTCATCACAGTTTTTTGCTTCCTTTGTGTTTGCCTTCTGTGAATATTCTATAAAGTGAATTTAATGGCAGAATGCATGTGATAATGGTCAGTTTAAGCAAATATTGGAGAATATTCTGATCCTATAAATACCAAAATTGGAGGTGCAAATACTAGCATTGCATTTCAAATATTTTAAATTAATTTGGTGTTGGTACTCGTCATATCTTTTTTCACCAAAACTTTATAATTCGTATTACAATCTGGATGAGTAAAACCTATTTCTCTCCGTCTTTGATAACATGGGAGTTGTATGTTTTGGAAGACAAAGGAAATAGTTTTCTACAGGAACAGATGTTATTGCATCAAAATAGCATCTAAATGGATACATGGTCTAGGAATTGTGAAATTAATACTCTGCACTCTGCTGTGTGTCAGTATCCTAGGTAACTCTTAATGCAGTCAGCCAACCCCATTCTGACTGGAAAAGTCACGAAAATCTACAGAGTGGTCAGACACTGTTGCACCATTCAGGTGTGCTATTGAACAGCAGTGCTAGGCATTTTTAAGTCTGCTTTTTGGTTTTGTTGTTGGTTTGTTTTTTTTTTTCCACAAGAAATGCATGAGTACCTGGAATCTGTGAATTTTGAATGATAATGGAAGGCCATGGGAATTATTATGCTATCACAAATATTGTCCAGGTAGTCAGAAATTATAATTCTGACAGAAAGCCAATATCAAACACTTCATATAAATAGAATGAGAAATTGTTTTGTGGACAATTATGTTATAACATGGCCAGTCTAAAACTCTTTCATTTAGTGAATGCCTCATATTCTGAAATGGCTTCAATAATCAGAGGTGACCATTCTAAAATGGTCAGAGTTATTAAAATCTTATTTTCTCTTCTGATAATCCAGACATTTACTAGTCTCAAGAAAAATTTATAGATTGTATTGAAGAGAAAGTAAAACTGTAAAAAAACTGTGTTGAAAGTGCAAGTCCCCTTCTTATTTATTTCACACTGGAGGGGGCAGGGATGATGTGGGAAACAGAGAATAAAACCCAAAATTTCAGACAAGCAGATTTTAAGATACAAATATTTTAAAAATTGTGAAGCTAAATAAAATTTATAATTACACTAAAAATCTGTTTCTTTAAAATTTTATATTTCAAGCTATTAAAAACCTGAAATCAATTACTATTTGCTGTTGATTTTTAATTGAATCTTTTCTTTGAAAAAGTACCTTTCAGACTATAAGCTTTAATTTTTCTTTATCCTTCATCTCCTGTTTAGTTTAAAGGGTGATGGTTTCTTCAACCTTCACATGGAAATTTCTTGCTATTTTTCTCATCAAATCATTCTCACCTCAGGATCATATTAGGAATTTTTTTCACAACATAAAGTAATCTAACACATATGTGAATCAAAGCTCTTTTTTCACTTTTGCTGAGTTTAGGTTAAGTGTTTCCAAAGGGTGTTTAAGATACATTTGCAAGGCACAGATTGTCTGTGGAGTCTCCAGAAATATTCAGTGTTCAGAAGGTGTTTGAAACACAATTGCAAGAGAATAATGGGATGTGTGGTTAGCAAGGGAAAGCTTGAAGCGAGTTGTGTCATGTAATTTCTCTTGTTGAAACATTCTCTTGTTTCTTGCTTTTAGGTTTTAGGGGGTGTGGTTTGTACTTTGAAGGATCTCTTATCTGGTCTTTAATAATATGTTTGTTTTGTTTTGTTTCATTTCAAGATCTACTGCTCCATCATCTCTTTCTGTATTTTATGATTCCAATTGCCAATACATGTTTTTCAAGTGTCCTTTATAATGTATAACAACACAAAGTGTTGATCATATCCCAAACAGTTTCCACTGTGCACAGATAAAGGAGGAGAAAAGAGAGAACATAAAGGCACTCACAATTTTATATGAATTACTAGGACAGAAAGAAGCCCATATGCCTAAAAATTTGTACATATGTTCCTTGGCTATTTGCTCTCTCCAGTGCAAATTTTCTATTAAAAATGAATTTGTCATTTTTTCAATTTGTTACTGACAGTTGGCAAGAGTTGTTCTTCTGAAGACTGCCAATGTACCCACTCAGGGAGAAGTAAGAACCCCTCTCAATGCACTTGGAGACACAGGGCTGAATACCATTAACCACACAATTAATATATAGAGAAATATATTATTTATTTCCCAAATTATTAAATACCTTCCCTCTTTCTTCCTAGTATACTGTTTCTGTCAGTAAAATGCAATGAGATTTACTGAATAGCAACAACTTTGAAAGCTATCTTTTCACTCTATAAGCATACAACCTATAAAAACATTTCTCTCCACCACTTTCTCCTATAAAATCCTGGTTACAAGGACAAGTATTACACAAAACCCTGGAAAATGATCAGCAAACTCACTTCTGCATCTAATGATTTAAATTTCTCTGCCCCCACTTAGAATCATTTCTTGGAAGAGTCATTTAAGCATTTTTTACTAATCCTTCTGCTACAGAGACAAAACAGAGAATGGTGATCTGGCAGCTGGAGTCTAAGGCAAACAGGGAATAAGAGAAGCCTTTGAGTGAACATGGATGAAAATAGGAAAACAATATTATTTCCACTAGTGTCTCATCTAGCCAAGAACTGACTTGCTCACGATTAGTACAGTGATCCTCAAGTGTAAAGATGTATCAGGGATAGCTATTTTTTAGTAATTTTGGGTGGTGGTGACCATCGACTTGTCACTGATTGCACCATACCAATAAAACAGCATCGGTATTTGTCCAGCTACCCCTAGACAAATTTTCATATCCTGTGTCCATTCTCTGCTAGCTTCAAAAAATGGGCATTTGAGGGAACACATATATGCACACTGCCTGTTTCCTACAGTTCTTGAGCCACATTAATTCCTGTACACAGCTGAGGAATTCCAGATCTTGGAATAAAGCTGTGCCAGGAGACTTTCCAGTAATTTACCAGAATGGACAGCTGAATGCATGGCCTATGCCTAGACCTGATCTAATCTCCTGCTGTTGTTCTACTCTATACTTACTATATATATATGTATGGATATGTATATATATATGCACAAATGCACATTTATGCACATATATAAAAATATATATGCACAAATGCACATTTATGCACACTCAGTGTAAGAACTGTGTAAAAATGGTCTTTAACAGACTTGTAAAACTCAGCTTCAAGCTCCATGTCATGGTATCTTCCCTGGCTAAATGGAAGGCAGTGCGAATACGCTGATACATGCTGCAATCACACATCTTCTTACAGTGTAGACATACCGTAGTAATGAGTGTCAGTTAAGGTCTTGGTTCAGCTCTAATCATTTTGCACTGCTCTGCAGTACAGCGAATGCATTTCATCTGCAAGTGGAGAGTGCTCCCAGCAGAGGGAAATTCTCTACTTGTATAGAGTCAGCACAGCTGATTCCCACAAATACCTTGTCAACCCTGTGGGATGGACATACACAGGATGAATAACAGAGAAGAAAGAGATCCTTTCACAGGTCTCATAAAAATGCTGTAAGTTAGAGAAGCCCTCAAGCTATTTTAAATGAGGTCGTACTACTACTGGCTTTCTTATCATCCTTTCTGAGTACAGGCCCTGTTTAATTGTACAGCCTTTGAAAATGAAGCAAAACAAAGCAAACTCTTGTGTATTAATTCTGTCAGTGGTGTGCTGGGCAGAAATTGAAGGTGGATCTGTGGCTTATATCTTTTATTGAGGAGAAAAAAGGAGGACAGAATAACTGTTCATGCATAAAAGTGTCAAGACCACCATGGATCTCTGGTTTTGATGCAGAAGTAAAGGGAGTAAGTTAGCAGACAAGATGCTGAAAAGGCTGAGGGTGCACTGCTTCACTGAAAACAACCCTATGTAACCTCTATGATTCAGGGATTTTTTTTTTGCTGAACATTCAATTGAGCTGTTCTATGGACAAAAAGGGGAATGAATTCAGGTTTCTGTACGTTACTGTTTTACATCCACTCACCTATTCACCACAGAGTTTTATTACTTTGTCTCCATTTCCCAAATGCCCATCAGCCCTTCAGATGTTTCTTTTGTGCACATCTGCTTGTTTAGCCTCCACCTCTTCCATCTGCACTCTCCTTTTGCTTGTGTTTCCTCTAACTCCTGCCAGTGAATGGGATGACATGAACAAGCTTCTTCCTAGCAGTCCAAGGGCCTGCCAGCCAGCCAGGATTAAGGGGGCGGTTGGCTAGCAGCAGGCCCACCAAATGGATGATGAGCTCTTCCTGAATATTTCCTGGCACTGTGTCACTAACTTGGGCCCTTCTCCATGGCCAGGCCTCTGATTTTACTGAATTTTATTATCCTCCAGGGTTCAATTTCTTTGGCAAATGTTGAACCTGACTAATGGACTCAGAAGATATTAGATGGGTATATCAGATAGCAGAGAGTGTGGTCATTTAAGATTCTTTTCTTTATGAAACGAGGGTAAACATGGATTTTAATTTTGTATGTTGTAGTCACAAGACAGCAAGATAGACGTTATTATATAACATCAGACTAATTGTCTGTTTTGTCTAGTATCCAGTGGCAGTACTATTTGCTTCAGACAATGTTGTAAGAAATGCTGTAGAAGGCAATTAGGGATTAACCTCTCCATAACAGAAGTTTCTTAATTCCCATCAGTTAGTGATTAGCTTATGCTCTGAAGCATGAAGGTTTATATCCCTTATGAATATTTGTTTAATCTAATATAATTGCAGATGTTCTTGTTATCCATATAGCTGCTTATCGTGTTTTGTTTCTTTTTTTTTTTCTTTTGATCCTACTGTGTTCTTGGCCTCAGTGATATCCCATGGTAATAAATATTATGGAAGTAAAATCTCTATTCCCAGCATTGTCCCTTATTTTAGAATATAATTATGGGGAAGTATATAGAAAATAGGGAAGTTGTGCAGATAAGAATATACACTTTGCATATAGATATTGTTTTCTAAGCAAGGCAATGTGAATTCATTCAATATGCAAATATTGAAATACTAAATTGTTCTCCTTACTACAGAAGGTAGGATTTATCCTGCCTAGCATCAATATCTAAGTGCACCACCTCAGACTCTGTTTTGTAGTGAAAAATGTAATTTGGGGAAGACCATATCTGACTTGTGGTAGATGTCCATAGTAAGAAGTGATGGACTGCACTGTGAAAGTGCCACTTTCCCTTTGTTAACTATGATACTAATTTTGAAAACTATCTCAGGTATAGAGGTTTATAATATAGACATCTATTTTTAGTCAAATTGATACTCATGAATGGTTAAATTCCAAAATTCAGTGTAGGAGCTTGGATATTTACAGAGATTCATTTTACCTAATAAAATCTGGCTCTGTAGGAACGTGTCTCTGCTGAATACATGCAGAGCATAGCACAAATTGATTCCTAACTTCATAAAAGTCATCACAGAGTTTTTTGCCTTGTCCAATCATGTCCATTTTCCCTATTCTATATTCCTTAATTTATATTTTCGTATGCGTGTCTGCATTCCTTGTGGTAAATGTAAAGTGAATATTTTCCTCAACTGCCGACTTAGGCAGGGCTGTTCATGAAGTGAAGCTGACTCAGAGATGTTCTGCCTTCAGTTCTGGGAGGAGAAGTAGCATGTCCCTGGCATAAATTTAATCTTTATTTTGTGGGGGAAACTGAAGGAAAAGCAGGCCAGGTAAGTAAAGGTGGGGGTAGGACACCCTCCCTCCTAACCTTGACAGGCAGCACGTGGGAACACTGGTCGCAGTATCAGTAACCTTCCGACCATTCTTCTTTCCCCTGAAAAGAGTGAAATGAGGATTCTGCAGCATCTCTGGCTTTGAAATTATGATAGAAAAACCTTTGAGAACTAAAGATTTGTGATCCCCTGTCATCACAAGTGCCCATTTCTATTTTACCATCTCATCTTTTGCTTTTTTTGTGGTCTGAGACACGTACTCCACTTTTAATCCTGAATTACAGTGTGCAAGTGTAACCTTACACATATCTATGTGTTTAAGCAGCTTTCAAGTTCACAAGGAAAAGATGCCAAGGAAGAAAGCTTTCCCACTTTGAACAACAGGAAAAGACACCCTAAACTCATTTGTTGTGATTTGGTAGAAGAAATAACAAAAAACAACCCAAACCCCGCCGAACAACAACCCCAAAAATACACACAAAAAGAGTACACCAAAAAATACAAGAAAAACTTTAATATTTTTCTATATGCTTACTGACCTCAGTCAGTTCACTAAAGTGTCTGATGATGAGTAGAACCCAGAAAGGAAGCTGTGGGAGATAATCTTCCAATGCTGGGAGCCACTAGACCAACTCAGCTGCTGCACCTGAGAGCTCCCAGGGAGCCAGAGAGGCTCACATTTGGGTCCTTAACCTCCAGGGATTTCAACAGCAAATGAGAAATCCAACTGGGGATTAGATGAGCAAATACCACTGTAGATTTGGGCTGTGAACATTAATGTGACTTCTGTACTTTGACTCCAAGGCAACTTGAGGCCATCTGTTGTGACTTGCTGTCACTCACATCTACCCTAGATATCTTAGAATATATAAACACACAGGAATATATGATGTAATATAATTTGGTTGTATTGATCCTGACTTATTTTGCTATCCCTGAGCAACAAGGAACCAGGACAATTAGAAATCTAGAAGGATATAAGCTGGGGAGCCTGGAAGCCTGACTGGCAACTCTTCATCAATGCTGGGTCTCACAATGCATAGGCAAGATGGGTGAGAACTGGGATACGGTTTTGTTCATTTTAGTTGTGTCTCTCAAAATGAGACCTAAAATGACTGATGGCTGTTAAAAGTACTAAGTTTGTCAAGGTGTTTTTTTTTCTTTTCTCAAAGAAAGTCATGATCTTGTGGATGGATTCAGTAGGAGTGGCTTAGTGACGGTAGACTTTTGTTTAAATGGATTTGCTGAAAGATTGCTTGGATTAAGTATTATTTGTTCTATTTTCAGTCAAAAAAAAATAGCTGTTATTTTGCAGTAACATTTAATAAAGGCTTTCTGCAAAATAGTCAACGGTGTTATATTATATCTCTGTTACAATATTAATAATGGAAAGTGGCAGCAGGAAAAATAAGTTGAAATCAAATTGTTTTTACTTAGAGGAATAATTTTGATTTCCCAGAAAATAATAAGCCCATCACTGTATGATACTTCACATTCACTGTTGAAAATGCAAAATAGCAATATTGTCTGTGTCTGCCTAATTCTGTTTGACAATAACAAAATAAATTTGCTATTGTTTATTAGAGATTTTCAGGGAAGCCAAGTAACTTGTCTTATCTTTGAATTTCAAATACAACCTTTTTAAAAAACATAGGAAGAGATATTAATCTAAAATATTGATAAGAAATTTACATCGGAGAATATCTAATTGTAGTCACAGTTCTCACATTAACAGTCACTTGCTGTTTGCTTTTTGGAATTAAAATCACAATGAGCTGGCACTCTCGAGTGTATTTCAGCATATGTCACTTTTGCATATGAAAGAATAAATGCATAGAGGTATCTGAAAGCAAAACAAAACAAAGCAAAACAGCATCTTTATTTTAGAAATACCTTTCATTGTTCACAGGAGAAACAGCTTCTTGATCATAGAACCTTTAGACACTTGAATTTGAGCAATTATAGCTAACTTTTATATTATACCTAATTCAAGCAAGACATCATAGTTTCATACATCTTGAAGCTTTAATGCAAAGACACATATAAAAGGTTCTTTTATGATCACTCAAATAACATTTCGATGCTGGAAGAGGTGGAGGTAAAATAAGAAATACAGACTATTATTTTACCATATAAAGAAGATAATATTTTTTACCTAAATACGTAGTGGGAAGTTGCAGACAAGACAAAGACCTTTTTAAGAAGTGCATTGTGGTAGGATGAAAAGCAACAGACAATTTTCTGTAAGGAAATTCCTGCTTAGAACATAGGAAGAATTTTTCCTTTTTTTTTCTTTTTTTTTTTCATGATTAAGTGGTTCAAAAGAGAAAAATATTGCTCTGGGATATTGTGGAATAACCATCCATAGCTAAGAAAGACTTGAAGGGACCTGATTTAGCTCCAAATTTGGATCTGCCTTTGAAGTTGGCCCTGCTTTGAACAGGAAGTTGGATCAAATGACCCCTGAAATCTCATTCCATCTAAATTATTCTGAGTTTCTGATTTAAAGTAAATGTAGCCCAAAAATAAAAATATCAAATTGGAAGAGAACTAAATATTAATAGGAGTTCCAACAAGTGGCATGGGATGTGCAGCGTAAATTAACACCATGTAAAAAGGGGCAGTTTAAACTCATGCTTGATTTATTGTATTATTGCATTTTGAAGTGCAGTTACATGGGAAAATTTCTGAAGTGCAAAACAGGTATGTTCAGTAAAAAGATAGGGACAAATTTGTTCCACAGCTCCTCTCTCTCTCTACAGTGCTAAACCTCAGAACCCCTCAAGGCTTCCCTCTGCTTGACCACAGAGGTAACTTACTTTTGTGAACAAAGGCTCCATATTTTAAATACTTCTACAGCAAAGAAATTTCAAGTGTAACGCAAGTTCTTGCAGGCAGCTGCAAAGTGTATTTATCAGGGTTGTGACTACGTACGCAGTCAGTAGAAAAATGATGTTTGGGACAGGCAACATTCACTCAACCAGGATTAGCCAGTCATGCATTTAGGATAAAAGGTATATGTAATTACTGTGAGAAATTTGAATCATACTCCTTATATTCTTCTAATAAACCTAGATTTTTTCTTTTTTTATGGTGAATATAAGTTGAGTAAATCCACTGCTTAGTGGTAAGCATATTTTTCCTTTTCAGAAGCTGCAGACAGAGAGTGATTGCAGATATCTTTATGAAATCCATCATAAAAAAATCTGGATAAGAAAAGGAAAAAATCATGACTGAACTTGACTGATTAACTTATTTATGATGTTTTTTGTTTGAAACAAAAAATCAACAGGAGTAGACAAAGCAATCCAAGTAAAAGAAGAATTCAGATCTATTACATTCCCATCACCTTACGCCAATGCCAGTGTATTTTATTCTGCATTTCTGATACTATGATGCCTCTCTCCAGAGCCTCCATGTGAATTTCTTTATCGTGCAAGCTAATGATGATTTTGAAAAATGACTTGACATAATTTCCTTCCTTCTTTGAAGTATCAGGTTCTGGAGTTTCTTAGAAGGAAAAAAGAGTTTGATGCCCTGATCTCAGTGAATGACAATGGAAGATGGATGACTAAATATTTATTGAATATACATTATTGTGTATATATATCATGGATTGTGTTGAGAAGCCTGTTTAATGAACTATATTTCCTTGATAACTTTTGAAGCATTTTAAGAAATATGATCACTTCTATTTATTTTGAGATACTAATAAATCATGGTTTCCTCATATATTTTGTGGAATAATATTCTAACTTCTAATACTGAAATATATTTAGTGAATCATCTATTGTTCCTTTAGACTTCTGAGGTGATATAAATTCTAGTGGTTTATTGAATAACTTTGAGATTATCAGGTTGTCATCTTCCAGTTTTTCTCTAAGTACAAGGGAATGGTCAAAAGACACGCACAACTGTTTACAGAGGTAAGGCAGAAAAAGTCTTCAATAATATTTTCATGCCTCAGCATAGAGGTGGTTGTGTATTGGTGTCTTTCCAGATCTTTTTTGAACTCTGTATTTGGCAGCTGCTTGACTCCTACAAAACCTCCCTGTCACATCATCATGTCTGTTTTTTCTCATGAAATGAATTGCTCAGTGTATGTAGGAAGTGTTTCTCAGAACAATTTGATAATGAAGTAAACCCCCATAGCACAAAAAAAAAAAAAAAAAAAA
>VZRR01003188.1:84686-115257 GCA_013398015.1 Oreocharis arfaki
AAAAAAAAAAAAAAAAAAAATCTTGGCAATATGATTTAACAAGAATAGTATATGAAAAATATTGATTTTTTTCCCTTTAATTGATAAGAAAATTGCTGGATGAAGTGGTAATCAGCACTGCCACCCTTACGTGCTCAGCTCAAGGAGCGGAACTCATCAGGCTGATGCACTTTCTTTAAGGTCTCTCTGTACATGGACAAGGGTTATTTGGTGTCTGTACTGAGGTTAGCAACACCCACTATGCTGAACAGTAGGAAATGCATGGCATTAAGAAACATAAAGGATAAAGGATCAAAGGATACCAGAAACCTTGTGTCTTGGCTTTGGGAGTTCTGAGTTGGGTGCTCCCTTGAAACCTGAAACTGTAAGTGATGTGGATAACATGCCAGAGCTTCCTCATAGAGACGATGTGGTAGTTGTGATTTTTGCTTTTGAGCCATAATTTACATTAATTTCTCATCCTAGAATGTTTTGAATCTACATGATGGATAAAAGCCATGTGGCTGTGGGGTATTATAAGAGAATGTACTTCCATTCCTCTCATTAAATGGCCCCACTGTTCAGACATGAATGCAAATGACGGGATCATGGAGGAAGAAAGAACTGTATCTCCCATATATTGTGAATTCATTGACCTGAGGATGAAGAGTCTTAGGCTGTTTATACATTTAATGCCAAAACACTCATAAAAATAGGACATGTCACTCTTTCCTACCAAATGGTTTTTTTCAGAAATGGATGAAAAACAGACTGATCCAGACAGTGCCTACTGGATCAGAATAAGCAAATCTGCTTCTGGTTAGCTATCACACTACAAGAAGATCAATAGAGGACTATAGCTCAGTAATTATTTCTTCTCTTTGAATCCACATTCCGTTAGCTGATCAATGCATGAAGCTAAAGTAGCAGCTCTGCTAAGAGCGACAGATGCATATCAAGAATTTGTAATGTAATCTATGAAATTCACTCACAGCAGGATATGATTTACCAGGAGCCTATTGATTGGGGAATAAATGTTATTTTACATTTAAAAGAATACATTTCACTAATGCTGGAGCTCCAGCTCCTGGGTTTTGAAGAATCCTATTTTATTCAATATAAAAAAATCCTGTGATTTTATTGCATCATGCATACTACCCAGAAAACCTATCAAAGTTTCTTTGGAGGTGTGACATTCGGCATTTCGCTTGTAGTTTGAGGCAAATACAGTTTCTGGCAGGAACTTTTTAATTCTTTGAAAGCTGCTGTTTTGGGAGCAGAACCTTCACTGCTTTTAACTACCACAGATCTATAGATCTAAGGCAAAGAAGCCAATCTCTTTATTAACACTATGTAAGGACTTGGACTAGAGTGCTGTCCTTTTCACAGAGCTCATCCCGCAGGAGCACAGGATGCACCACACCTTGCTGAAATTAGAGAGCCATGTCAGAAAGGTGTGGTGTTAAAAGGCAATGAGAATTTGTCTTGGAGCTCATTAATGAATTCTTCCTTCAGTATGCCGACCCATTTAATGTGTTTCTTGCGGTCCTTTTTTTTTTCTCTCTTTCAAGTAAGGCAATATTCTTCTCCTTAAACAGTCCAAGGTTAACAGTATTCCTTATAGTCTCCTAATATTTTTCTGATTGGTTATACACCAATCATTTTTCCCCGAAAAAGCTTTCAATTAACCCCCC
This sequence comes from Oreocharis arfaki, assembly GCA_013398015.1. Lineage (NCBI taxonomy): Eukaryota > Metazoa > Chordata > Aves > Passeriformes > Paramythiidae > Oreocharis > Oreocharis arfaki. The sequence goes on from VZRR01003188.1 coordinate 86,360, forward strand.
AGTGATTGGGAGGTGGAATTTCCAGATTAGTGTTGGAGAATTCCACCTCCTATCACCAGGGGTTTAATTGAAAACTTTTCTGAGAAAAATTAATTGGTGCAAAAACATCAGTAAAATAACCTAAAATTCAAGAGACTCTGTAAATTTCCATCTATTTAAAGGAAAGACAAAAAAAAAAATTAAATAGGAACATTGAATGAGCAATAAACAACATTATTACAGCAAAACCAAGATTAAAAGGAAACTTGTGAAGTGGACCTGCAAAGTCAGAAAATGCAGGAAAACATATCTTTAAGTTTAGTTACCATATACCAAAAACAAGCAAGAGAAATTAGCTTGTTTTAGAAACTATTTCACAATCAGGTGATTTGCTTCAGATTCAGAGACATAAATCACATTTTAATAATCTCTCTCCCAGTATGAAGTCTCCATACAATCTGATATGTAGGGTTTTTTTAAGTAGGTGCTTTCTTTGCATGACAAGAAGCTGCAATAAATTAAGTGTAGCCCAGGAAATCTTATAATGCAGCTGTGTAAGGAAAGAAGAGGTGCAACTTAAATATACTATTGCAAATATATATATCTTTGCTAATAATGAGAAACATCCAAGGTGAATGAATGCATCTGTGTGCAATAAACCTGTCTAAAAATTGTATCTTCAGTATTACTCAAATACATATTTTTCTTGCATTAAGGATAACAGACTTTGACCTGCAAATTATGAAAAAGATTAAGATATGCATCAGCAGAGAGATTTATGTCTAGTGTTGACAAATTATTCATTAAAGTTTTATGCGACAGGCCCAGAGAGAGTATTAAATAAGATTATTATGGCAGTTCTTATAAGTGTATTCATCTTGACTAAGAGGAGGTCGTGATAAAGTTTAGGACTGTTTACTTTCAAAGCTTCTTTAATTAGGAAAAATAGAAATAAATGTTCTCCATTTGGCTTCTTTCACTGATTTCATCTTTATTACTTCTCTCTCCCAATATTGTGAAAGATCAACATCAATAAAAGTAAATCTATTACATGCAATTTGACAAATCATTTGCTTAATGATTTCTAAATATAGAGAAAATATAAAATTTCCTTCTGAAATTAACAACACTCTTTTCCTTGTGAAAATAAGCAGAGATAGCTTTGTATCTGAAGAGATCATTAGTAAATAAACAAGGTAATTATCTCTGAAAGGAGTTAGTTTCAGTGAAAAACAACCTTGTATTCCTACTATAAAACATAGCACTTTGTGTTCTACTCTGCCATACATTATACTTTTCTGCTGTCAGGTGGAAATTCAACCAATGGCTATTTGATTACTTTGGAAACATTTGAATTGATTTTTATTACCTGATTTTGTACATCTATGAGGAAGATATATGACCCCTCTTCTTGGAAGAACTGAACAACTTCTGTCTTGATTCAATGGAACATGTAACAGGCAGGTAGAAGAGAGAGGAAAGCACATTCTCAGTGGAAAAAATGCTACTGGGCTTGGTGGAAAGGAGGACAATATTATTTTTAAAAAACATTTCTTCTTGACTAATGTGGCACCTTTCAAGGGTCTAGAGGAACATGAGTTCCTTCAATAATCACTGCATAACTCAGAATTCTCTACAAATAATAATATTTGCAGTAGTTTAATTATTTATAGTAGTTTATTTTTTTCACAATGTTTAGTGTGAATATGAACTGTAAAAAATCAATACTTGATTATCTTTTACTGAATTATGCTCATCTTAACTGAGGTTTCCATCCAGTGGCCCTCTCCATGTTGATTAAAGCTCAGAACTAACCCGTCTGAACATAAAGTATGGAAGGCAAGACTTTATGAGCACACCCAGAGAATAAACACTCCTGAGTTGCTCTCTCTGGTTTCTGCCTTGGCTTTCAGCCAGCAAGATATATATTTTATTACCTGTACACATTTAGTTCAAAACCACAAATGGAATATTAAAATATCTTCTGAAATGTTCCAATGGGAAGGATAAATCTCCTGTGCATGCAGAACTTCTGTTTTCCCAATTGCATCATGGATATCATTCTACTACATAACCAGCCTTTAACACTGGGCTGGCACTTTAGCAATTGCTCATGGGTGTTTTCATTCAAAAACTGGGACGATGTAGTTTGGAATATGCTGTTGTGCGAGGCCCCACAATTGGTTGAATGATTTCAAACAAACAAACAAAATACAGATAAAAGAGTGGCTACAGTTTTTATTACCGTTTTTCATTTAAGGGTAGATGCTTTGTGCTTTGTGGTTGTTTTATTGGGTTTTGGTTTTTGCTTTATTTTAAGCCTTTATGTTGCCTTTATACTATGTGTTTTTAAACTGTATCATTGACTGCCATACACTTCACTGTGACGTTGCACAAGGGAAGGCTAAGTGTCACCACATGCATGAAAAAGATGGCATTGCCTTTTATTTTTCTTGCTACAGTAACACTGAACAAAGGAAAAATCAGGGGGGGAAATGGCTTTTGTCATGTGTCTGTAGGAAAAATTAAAAACTTATCTTCTAACTACTTAGGAACATGCACTTTCTTGATGAATTCTGTTCTGGAAGGAAAAAAATACCGCTTTGTCCAAGTATTTTCTCCTCTCCTCTCCTCTCCTCTCCATAGCTTTTAGAAAAAACATTTATTTAAAACATTAAAAAGGGATAGAAGAAAACTGTGTAATAAGCAAAAAAAAAAAAAAAACAAACTGTCATTTTTATGATTTTAGCAGCAGTTCATAGTAAATGCAGATCCCTCCATAATCTTTCTTCATGATTCTTGTAGTTCTGCTTCAAAGTTGCATGGAAAGGAGAGATGTTACAAGACAACTTACACAAAAAACTTCTCTTATGAAAGTGTTTGTTCTCTATTTCTCTGGATAGTTGATTATATGCTTGGATAATTAGCACACCATCCTGCTCTTGTAGTTCCATAAGAATGATACTCAGGAACAATCGTGCATCTTCTCATTAAAACTGACTCATTTCCAGGAATTAAACACTTGAAACAGTGGCAAAGGGAACTCTGAACTGATCAAAATCAGGTGTCTAAGACCTCATTCTACAGCTGTCTGAAAGTGTGAGTAGAGGTATTGGTAAAACAGCACAACTGAGCCCACTTATTTTCTCCAGCTGTACTGCAATAGAGAAGCTGAACAGTCAGAGATACCCAGGAAGGAGGTGCAAAACTCATATCCTGGTGTACAACTAAGCTTCAGTAAAAGAAATTTATGCATTTCTATGTGTGCAGAATATATGGCATGAAGGTTCCATACATGTCAAATAGTACAAACCCCAGTATTCTTCCCATGCTTTTATTTCCTGTTGTGCCAAAGATGTTATAGCACTGAGCATATTCACTTTTGGATAATGTCTGTCATAGTCTAATTCTCCCTGTCAGAATTGTTATCTATTTTTTTTAGGTATGTTCTTATTTCTGCTTCTTGTTCCATTATTTCTTGCATTCTAATCTACCCTTTTGGCCTTCCTTCTTCCATTTGCATATATAATCCTTCTCATATTTTTTGTTTTAAATCAATTCCTATAATCCATTACTGTGTAATAGCACTTGTCATCAATAGAAATGAAATCCCCAACACATTGAAGGAAAGAGAATTTGCAGGTACTGGTTTCTAGTAGCAAGTTGTAATAGAAGCAGTGGGGAATCCTATTTGCATAAAAAGATCCATGTTTGATGAAAACTGATGCAACTTTCATGATGGGTATAAAATTTTCCTCTACCCTTGTACCATGGGCACAAAGCAGATAATACTCTATGACAGCGCTACAGAATTATTTTTCATAAGCTCTTGTCTGAGATGTATAATAAAAGTAGGGGTGCCTTGATAATTAACAAGACTGGTTCCAAGCCTCCTACTCTCACACTGTAATATTGGAAATTAGGTATAATGCTACAAATCCCCATCACAAAAAAACACCAACATTTGGTGAGGAGAGTAAAATGCTTCATTGTGACAGAAAAAGAATACTTTCAATGAAGCTAGAATAAAATACCTAACAGTAAACAAAATAAATATTTTAAATAAATGCTGCTAGACCTGACAAACCAAGTCCTCATGTCATCCATTGATCCAGGTATTTTTTTAGCTTTTGTATGACGGACAAGTGGCAGAATCTGAGAGTCTAGGCATAACTGAGCAACAGATATATGAACATTTATATAGGGTGTTTGACGGGGTCTGAAATCACTGAATTTATCAGTACACTCTTTGGCACTCCTCAACCAGACTAAAAACAGTGATCTAAAAAATTCCAATTTCTCAACTCCATGTCAGCAAAGCACTGAGATTTTCTGGCAGTTCTCATGGTGTGATTCCCATATCTTTGCATATGGTAAAGGAAGTCAGGTTTCCCCACCGAATGCATCAGCAGAAAAACAAGCCATTTCATTAAGCTCTGGCTGAATTTCACCGGGTGTTTTTCAAAAGCAATATATTTCTAATAAGCATTTTGGTCTTGCTGAATCAGCTCCTTCTGGGAAGAAAAAACTCCTAAACAACTTTAATCTGTACCCAATAGATATTTCACCTTGAGGATTTGTCAAGTTAATAGAGCCTACCCACTTAGAGAAAGAGGAAGGAGGCCTCTCTAATTGGTGCCTAACAGCTTACACTTAAGGGTCATTAAGACGCAATACTGGAGATAACAGTCTTAATGGCTCCAGTCCACTCTCATGGGGAGCACTCAGGGTAGCCTGAACAAAAGGGAACAAGACTGAAAGACCCAAAGACACAGCAGGATCTGGTCTGGCTAAGAGGATGCAGATTGATTTAGTTCCGCCCCAGAAACTTAAGAGGAGAATTTATTTCATTTGACTTGTAGTGAAACATAAGATTAGGTGCGAATAACTACAAGATGGGTGGAGATGTAGAACATAAAAAGTATACATCATTGTTTTAAAGTATGTGTTTTCTGATGTATGTTGGAAAATGCTAAATAGAGTTGTTTGAGTTTAGGGAAGAAGTTGGCCAAACCCACCAGCTGAAGTTAGTGAACAGAATAAAGAACAGCTGCTTGAATCCCATTCAGGCCAACCCGCAAAGTGAAAAGCATTTAAAAAGAAAAATATGACCCTATCCAAGAACTGCAATTTCCAAGCTGCAACAAGAAAAGCCAAAGATGGTTCTCCTGCTGAACTCCTAGACCCCACCTGCACACCAGACAATACAGTTCAGTTCGGGAGCTGTCTCGTGGCTGTAATATGAAATACAACAACCCCAGTCACTAAGGCACATCATCTGGTCAGACATCATGCCCCATTGGAGAGCACAGTCATGCTCACCACCCGAACAGTGCAGAGGTTCAGCTCACCCTGTCCTGAGATGGGTTGTTTCTCATAACTCTTCTCCGTAAATGCACAAGACAGCTATAAAAAAAGGTGAGGCTGAAAGGTCAGACAATTAGCTTTCCTATTTGTGAAGAAATAGCTTTTCTAAGCTTATTAATGGAAAAATACAGGATGAGATCGCCAGTTGCTATAAATCAGTATAACTCTGCTGATTTCAGAAGGGCTGTGCTGTCTTATACAAACAGAGATTACATTGTCTCTAATATTAAATAATAATAAAAAGACTTACACTGAAATAGTCTTGTTACATTTGGTGAAATACATGCTGAAATGCCATATTCATGTTCTCCTAAGCAAATTTAATTCAGCTTTCATACATCTTCCTGTTACCTTAAAAGTTATTTGCCTTTTGTAGGATGCCTGCCTATTTCCGTTCACCTGATAGATGGTCCTTACTGAACAGATTTCAAATAATGCTGAGCTCAGAAAGGTTCAGCTTATCTGATTTCCTGTCTGACAAAAGCCTTGGACTTTCCTTCAGTAGACCCCATAATGAGCCTAAAAACTTGTGCTCGCTGAAGCCTGCCAACTACAAAGACATCCTACAAAACACTTCTGGTTTCAAAAACTGTGGGATTAATTTCCCCTGCTCCCTTATTCTGGTGTATGACCTGCTCTGGTAAATAGTTTATCTGTAAGTCAAATATGTTGACTTATGAGGTGATTTTCTCCCTCTGCTCTCGTGAGGCCCCACCTGGAGTACGGCCTCCAGCCTGGGGACCCTTAGCACAAGGAAGGAATAGATCTTTTAAAGCAGGTCCAGAAGATGGCCACAAGGTGGTCAGAGAGATGAAACATGCCTTCTATGAAGAGCAGGAGGAGTTTGAGCTGTTCAGTCAGCAGAAGAGAAGGCTCAGGGAGATCTTATTGCAAACGTCTATCATATAAAGCTGATTCATAAGAAAGATGGAGAGAGACTTTTTATCAGGGTCAGCAGTGGCAGGATAAGTGGCAAAACCTTTACACTGAAAGAGAGTAGATTTACATTAGATATAAGGGAATATATTTTACAATAAGGGTGGTGACCCACTAGAACGTGTTGCCCAGAGAAGTTGTGAGTACCCCAACCCTCGAAGAGTTCCAGGTCAGGTTGGATGGGGCTTTTGAGCAACCTGGTCTAGTGAAAGCTGCCCATACCCAGGGGAATTTAGGTCAGACTAGATGTTGTTTGAAGGTTCCCTTTCAACACAAATCATTCTGATTCTACACTTCTATGATCTCTATTTGCAAAACAGCATACTTGAATTATAGGAAAACTACTGTAATGACCAAAAAAAAAAAAATTCACAATCAATCCTGACATTTTGTAGAGTGAAGCTAATACTAGCACTGCAGCACTGAGGGGCTTTGGCTCACAGCTGGAAGCACTATAAAACTTTCATCCCTTAGGAATGTGCAAATTAAAAGTGATATATAACATTTACCATTGGTTACTACGGACTTAACCAGAGATGTTAGTACATTAACCATATTCCCAACAGACCCATGTAATACTTCAGCCAGCATTCTACAACTCTGATAGGAAGAGCATTTCCTAATGGCAAAGGATAATACTTAGTTTTAATTATATATCCTTTCTAAGTATGTGGCTTTTTGGAGATTAATCATGTGTAGAGTGTGATTATAGCTACATTCCATAATCAGGACTTATTAAAAAAAAAATCATCTAAACAGAATTTTGTGCTAAGATTATTCTTGACATCAGAAGAAGAAAATCTAAGTAAAAATGTTACAACAAATTGAAGCATAAACTTAAGGAGACCTATTTTGCTTTCACCTTCCTAACAGTCAAAATCATTTCTCAGGGTAACTCAAATGCCAAAGTCCTTTGTAGTATTCAACTTCATATGTTTCAAGTCTTGGGCTTCACTTTTCACAGCATGCTTACAATTTCCATCACATAAATCATAGAAATTGAAAGCGGATAATATACACAAGCAGTTCCTTATGACATTTTCAGCACACACTCTTCATTATGTTTCTTCATTTTAAATAAAAATTAACTACACTTAGAGCTGAGCAATGATGTTGATACATTATGCATATAAAACCAGGACTAATCTTTCAAGCACATACACGTATTTTGGATTGCACTATGTGCAAAGAGGCAGGATGATGACATTAATACAAAACTGGTGCTTTTTTCGTTGTTGCTATGTGCCAGGGAAAGTAGCTGAGTGGATATTGCTGTTAGAGGGATGGCCTTCCAAACATGCATGTTTTAAAATTTTTATTTCATAGGTTATGCAGAATGTTTCTACTTTCTTACATTTCACTTTTTTGTGTGTTTTGAACTAGAAAAGTCACAAAATAAATGTTTTGTTTAAAAATATTCAAATAGTTTAGCTTAAAAAATGAGAGAGGTTTTAAGGGAAAACATTTAAATTTTAAAATAATTTGAAAAATATTAATAATGATAAATAAATTATCATATTTGAAAAATTATTATTATCACTGTCACCATTAGGAGACTCAAAAAACCCCCAATACTCTTTGTGGTTTTTTCAGAACACAAACCCAGACATGCTGCTCTGGGAAATGTTGGCACTATTTGTATACCCTTTTTTATAAAAAAAGTCACTTCAATCTCTCTTTTCCTCTCTCCTTCTCTTCCAATTTATGTTTCGTTTAGCTCACTTTCTCTTTTTTTTGACTAGAAACCTTAATAGGGACATTTCATAGAAACAGATGCATTCCTTTGAAAAGATGCTGATATGAAGAATTATCATTTTATGAGAAGAATGACACCAACAATTTTTTGACTGACTTTACTTTGAAGTCCTCCACTATTGCCAAAGTGGCTTTGAACCTGAAAGATCTTCACCTCTGTAGACTTCACAGAAGAACTGGAAAACAGATGTATTAAAGTCCAGAAGAGGACTTTGTCCTACTCACAGAACAGACATCTTTGTCTCAAATCATTGTGTAGACTTTCTTAAAGCAAAAGGAGACTAGTCTAAGGGAGCAGGCAGATTTCATGCAAGATTCATCTAAAGCATGCAACTGTATAAGGCAGAATATTTTTTTTTCCCCTTAAAACTGCTGGTTTATCTTCATTGACTCTCAATAGAGTATAAAGGGCGAACTCAGACCCAGCCAAATCTTCTGCTGATATCTCCTGTCCCAGAAGCAAAAGTGTCTTGATAAATGACCATGGAAATGTATGTGTTTATTGTTATGGGATGCAAATTTCCAAACTCTTACTTAGGACAGAATAACTAAAGACTGCAAGATAGATAATAAAAATATACATGTGAGCATACGTACTTTATAGGAATATACACATTTACACATATATTCGTCGCATTTACATACAGTCTCACTTTGTATGTGGAATGACTTTGATATCATGCTAATTATGCCCCTCTAAGAATTAGAAGTGATTTTTAATGCCGCAAATAAGCATTCAAGGATAATAATACAAGTATGTTAAATGAAATGTCAAATGACTTCCAAAAAGCTCTTAAAATTAATAAATATGTATGAGATAAATGAGTCTGGTTGTCAAGTACTCCATGTAGAGTTACAAAAGATTTGCTTTTTTTTCAGCTGGATTCTCTTGCCACCTAAATTCAAACAGAATTCACTGGTTCAACCATGGCTCCACAGCACAGTTCCCAGGAAAGGCATGTTTTCCTCAAAAGGAGATTGGGATGTCACAGGTGTGGATATCACCTATTTCAGCCTATTGCATGCTTCATTCTTGCTCAGCTGTGCCACTCATGTGGCCTATGGTTGGCAGCTGAAGGACGGACATGAGTAAAAGGTTCAGATTACCTATTACAGGTGCCTGGCACAGGTATTATTTCACTTAAGCAGTAAAAAACTCCTTTCTAGCTGAGGACACCTGGGAACTATATGTAGTCAGGGTAGAGTGTAAGTCATCACTTGGACCTTATGAGAAAACTGCTTCTGCAGAATTTTTTGAAGTAGGAACTTGAGTGAACTCTGGTCAGTTTCACTTCAAACCTCCAGGAAAATGGGAACAATGGTATTTAAAACTTTTGCTTCTAGGGTATTGAAATTCTAATTTATCAAGTGCTCTGTGATCTTTGGTTAATTGCAAGATTCAAGGTGTTATATGGCTCATTATTTTAATGAAAAAGTCTCACATAGGTAAGAGAGGTGTTATTCTTAATGAAAGGAAAATATGTAGGAAACAAACTACTGCATTATGAGAACATATGCTGGGGTATGGGGTTGCATAAGACTGTAAGAAACCTTCAGCAGGAAAAAAATATATCTTCTATAAGGTAAATCAGAAGCGTAGATAGTGTCCTTGAAGATTACAACCATATGTTCAGTTCAAAGGTGAAAATGCTGGTGACAGTATTTCTGTATACAACAAATCTGAAAAATTTTATGCCATAGATCTTTGCTTAATTAGTTTGAAAGCTTAATGCTTTCACCTTCAATATAACACAAAAAACTTAGCAGAGACTTGCTCTGCTAATTTTTTCTTTCATAGAATCACAGAATGTCTTGACTTGGAAGGGGAACTTTTATACATCTAACCCCCCTACCATGGGCAACTCACACTAGACTAGGTTGCTCCAAGCCCCTTCCAAACTGGCCTTGGACAGTTTCCGGGATGGGGCACCCACCACATCTCTGGAAAACTTGTGCCAGAGCTTCACAACCCCCACAGTGAAGGACTGCTTTCTAACATCTAATCTAAACCTGACTTCCTTCCATTTGAAGTCATTGTCCCTTGTTTTATCACTACCGGACCTGGTCAGAAATCTATCTCCATCTTTTATGTAAGCAGCGTTTATGTATCTTCAGGCTGCAGCAAAGTGTCCTCTGAGCTTTCTCTTCGACAGGCTGAATAGTTTCAACTCTCTCAGCCTTTCATCCCAGGGGACATATTCCATTGCTTTGAACATTTTCATAGCCCTCCTCTGGAACTGCTTTAAAAGTTCAATGTCTTTCTTGTACTTAGAGTCTCAGAGCTGGATGAAATACTCCAACTGCGGCCTCACAAGAGCAGAATAGAGGAGGACAATCACCTCCCTTGACCTACTGGCCACATTTCTTTTCATGTGGCCCAGGATACAGTTGGCTTTCTGGACTGTGAACACATATTTCTGTCTCACACCTCCTTTTTCATCCATCAAATCCTTCTCCTTGGGGCTGTGTGGAATCCATTGATCACCCACTGACAGGGGTGTTTACCCTGACTCATGTGCAGGACCTTGCACCTGGCCTTGCTGAATTTCAAGACATTCACATGGCTCCACTTCTCAAGCCTGTCAAGTTCTCTGGAGATGGCATCCCTTCTCACAGAGCTTGGTGTTGTCTTCTCCTCATAAATGATGTGTTCTGTGCTGTTAATAACTGCTGGCCCTTCACTGCATCATTCCCAATCTTGAAGTGTCTTTGCTGTAATGGGGAGGGCAAAATAAGCAATGGTGGCCTCTAAAGCAAGCTCACAGGTGGCAGATACCAAAGAATTATCGCTTCCTTCAATTAATACAGCCTATACCTTCTAGTTAATACAGCTTAGTGTGGAGCTATAAACTAAAAGGGTATTCTGCACACTTCTTGTCCATCATGACCAACTCCACGTCCTTTTCCAGAGCTGCTTTCTAGCCTGGGCACCTGCACTGGTGCATAGGGTTATTCCATCCCAGGTGAAGGAGTCTCTCTTTGTCCATGGTGATCTTCATGAGATTTCTGTAAAGCCAGTTGTCCAACCTGTTGAGATGCTCTTTCCCCCATTCACAGCTTCACTCAAACCTATTGTCACCCTTGAAATTTCTGAGGGTGGATTTCCTCCTGTCATATTGCTGAGTAATAACTATATTAGACAATATGGGTCTCAGTATTGACACCTCAGTGCTAAAAAACCCTTGCTGGTTGAAATTCAAACTACTGATCACTACGCTGGTGCACTTTATTTACTTTTTCTTTTAATTTCTTATTCATATAACCACTGACTCCTAGGGAGGGTGGTGTAGGGGGTATATATAAAAAGCATGAAGTTTACAATAAGTATAGGTGAAATGACAAGCTTTCGGAGACAATGAATCCAAACACTATATAATTTTGGCTCAGGATTTTTACATGCAAGTACCCAAATTATGGATAAAACCCTTTGTCTACAACATTGTGTGTGAGTTGATGATAAAAGAAAGCCAATTCAATGGCATCAAGAAACATTCTCAGTTTCTTGTAAAAATGTAAGTAATTTATCATTAAAAAAATAGAAAATTATCATAATACTATTCCAAAATATATCAGAATGGTTTCTAAATTCTTTGTCAGTTCTTCTATCTATAGCAATGAGAAAATTGTATTAAACATTTTCACCATGATGTAATCACAAATAAGCCAGTTGTTGATGATTATTGCTCGTTTAGCCTACTGCAGCTCTGATTTTATATTTAAAATATGCTCTATGAATTACAGACTTTTTAATAATCTAAAAGTAGGATGGACTAGAATTGCCAAATTAGGCCAGCTGAGAGAACGGTAATTTTCCTTTCTGTTTTTGCTGGTGTAGGGATCTTTTCAAAGGAGGATTTAAATAACTCTCAAAATGCAGTTTTCTGGATCAACAAAAGTTTGTGATAGTATCTCAGAAAATTTTCTGTGAACTGAGATGTAGTAACATAGAAAAAAATCAAATAATGTAAGTATTGATTCTTGGTGATGGATTGTGAGTGTCTGGAGTGAAAGAGAGGAAAGAAATTTGTATATATTCTTGTCCCATGATATGTGAGCCACAAAAAAAGTCACTACAGTACTTAATCCTAAAAACTTACTCCAGTACTTGATCTTTCTCCTAATTGAGCAAGTTCTCCAGGCCCTCACAACACAGAAAAAGAATGGAGAATCAGAATGATCTGCCCTATTAAGTGCAGAAGAGAAATCCCATTCTTTAAGGTGTGAGATGCTTTAGTATATATGTAAATTAGTGTAAAAGTTGAAAGTATGCGAAGAGACAATTATCGGAAGGAAAAAAAATGCATCTCAGCAGACCCTTAAACAGCAACATCTTTGCCCAAGATTATGTCCTGGGTATTCATTTGCATCCTAAATCTTTGTGGCTATAATCTTGTAGCTCTCTTCAGATTGCAATATTTATGCACAAAACTTGTCTCATTTAAATTAGGACTTCTCTTCTAAGGAAGTTCGTCTTGAAATGCAAGACAGTTGCAGAATTAAAATAGAGATTCCGAAGCATTCAAGATATTGGATTGTGTGTGGGGATAACTGGATGAAATTTTGCATTAAACAAGATCACAGGCTGGATGACCCAGTGGACCCTTCTGGCCATAAAAGCAATGAATCTATGAGAAAAGCACTCTGAGATCATATGATGAAGAGCACAGTGAAATTGGCAAGTGTTTTCCCATTACAAATCCCCTGAGCAATCTATCCCCGTCTTCTCACCACCTCCTCAATCATTAGATTCCAGAAGAACACATGCTCCGTTAGAGTCATTGCTGCTAAAACCATTGTGATAGCTGGCTCCACTCAGTCTCATGCTAAATCCAGTGTTTAAGGCTATGGGAGTGCTGACTTCTTAAATGAAGACACTATTCTCCAAGGCGTTTTGCACTCTCTTGTTGCTTTGGATTGCTCAGCTAAAGGCTTTTTCAGGACTTTATCAGTTATTAATAATTGTGATGATTCATGATTTATTCATAACCATTTATACATTTGCCATATGCCGCCTGCACAGGCAAACTGTTTTTATGAAGCACACAAATGTGGCACAGTGCTTCTTACAATTCATATCCAGTAAATAGATGACAGAAAAAGATTAACGAAATGCAAAAGTACAATAAAATATCCTGCAACTACTTCAGTTTGGAGCTTCTGAATTAAATGTTGCAGAGTAACTGTCTTTAGCAGTATCAAAACTAAAATAAACAGGAGGGAGAACAGTGTGAAAGGTCAAGTTTGACACCAAAACCAGCATCTTATTCTGTTTCTATTCCATTTCCCATAAAGATAATTACAGGGAGTAAGAGTAAAGCCACTCATCTGGTAAGGTACAACTCAGGACAAATAAAGATGGTAGTATCTGCAGTATCATCTTTTCTGGCTTTCATATTAAATCCAAGTATTCTTTTGCAGCGAAACACTGTAATAGTTGCTTGGACTGAGGGAGAAATATCTGACATGTAAATCCTTCAAAATGCTTAATAGCAGAAACCTGAAAATATAATGTTACTCCTTGATTTAAAAAAAGATGATTTTTATGATGATGTCAGAAACAAAAAAGTCATTTCTCATAGCCCCACTATGACAACTTCTGCAGTGTGCTGCTCTCCAGATGAAATGCCTGGCTTTTATGAGATGGTAATTATTTAACATAAATAATGTATTCCTGGTTTTGAGTGAACAAGTTCATCAACGGTGAAGTGTGCCCTGTAGGGGAAATGATCTTTGAGTTCCAGTGCAGACTCCCAAGGCAGAGGGATGAGCTCTGGTCTGTCTCACACCTCTGCTCATCCCACTTTCTGTTGCATTTAGTTAAAGCTTTTGGAACAGAAACTTTAATTTTTTACTAACTGCCTTGAAAGTGAACAGCTAAATTTTTACCAACTGTCTGTAATTGCCTACTATTATTATTCTGTAGGATGGTCTAAAACACATTCAGGCTCTTGTCATGCTACAGAATGCTATGGAGTGCATCCAAGACTCTAAGATATGTTGTTCCCCCATGGCAGGATCAATGTTACCTATTCCATTCCTCCATTTTGGCTGCCCACCTGTTTCTCGAGGAACTCCACTAACTTTACAAAAATCTGAGACAATTTCTTCCTTTATTTCACTTTCTTCATCATTAGAATTTTTTTCCTGGTGTGTAAAATAAATATAACTTGTTAAAATATTTTTTTTCTTCCCACCATGAAGTCACATAAGTGATATTTACTGCAATCTTTGACATTCCTAATAGCATTCAAGCACTCTTCCTTCAGGATGCTTGAGAATCCTAAGTGTGTCAGTGGAGGCACCTACGAAATGCAGAGGGCTTTCATTAAGGAACTCATAGGAAGAACACCTGTAAGACATTAAATTTCCACTGCTACCTTTTACTTGAACAGAAGTTAGATGATAGTTTTGAAATTTGGAAACTGAGGTCTCCTGTATGAGAGAACTCTGGGCAGAAGTTTTGAAACTATCTTCAACTTTTCATTGCTTCCTTAAAGAGCAGGGTCCAGCCTGACTCTCACTCTGGCAACTTCTGAATTTCATATCGTCTTACAGAGAACTAGTCTATTACAATTTTGAACTTCTTGTCTGAGAAACAAGCAGACCTAAAGAACCCCAGACTGGACAAGTATGCAGTTACCCTATTTGCTGTTGCCTGGCATCCTTTAAAAAAATATTAATAACACAAGGCAATGGGGATCAGATGTCATGGTTTAGCCTCGGTCAAAAAGACCAAAATCTCAAACTACGGTTTCATAGAAGTGCAACAACATTACACTTTATACGTCTTCACTTAAATGCCTGTACAATCATGTTCCAGTGAATTCTAGACACAAAGGTTTACTTAGAAATTTTCTTTCAAGGACCAAAGTTATTAAAAGGCCTAGCCCCTCTTTTGTTTCCTATGGTATATAAAAGAAATGATTATGACTAGTTAAATACATGCAAATAGCAAAAATAATTGTTAGGGGAAAAATTACAAAGAATAATTGAAATGTGTTATTTCAACTCATCAGAAATAGATCATATGCATGTGGGTGGAAAAATGCTATTTCATTATTCATTTCTGGTACATGTAGAATCATTTCACAAATTCAAACTGATCTTCATTTATTATCCATACAACAGTGTATTTCTACATCTTGGGTTGCATATACAGAAGTATGGTTTATTTAGAATATTTATTTTGTAATATCATTTTGCACTCTGGGAGTTATACATTAGTTTTAATCTGTTTCAACAACAGTAATGCCAAGCTAGAGAAAAATAGAGAAGATGTTTGAGCACTAATTGGGCTTCTTGTTAAGTTATGAGTTGATAGTTTTTAAAAACTTGGCTGCAATGAATTTGCAGGCATTACTGTCTGTTCCTGTCCATGCTAATCAGTACCTGTAGCACAGTGGGTCTTGCATTTAATGGAGCAGCACGGAGCTCTTGCCAGCATTCAGGCAATTGATTCCATAGAAGGGGCACAATATAAATCAAGTGCAGAGCAAAACTGCTGTGTTCTACAAGCTCGGTATGAGAGCACCCTTTGTCATATCCAAGGCACTCAAAGACTCTCCTGCTGTGCTTATGTTGATTGTACTTCCTTTATCTTCTGCTCAGTTTTGTTTTTCTCTCCTTTTTTTTTTTTTTTCCACTGTCTTTCGTGTTTTAATGTCGGCTCTGACCAATCAAAGTTCACTTCCATTTTCTTCCTTCAAAAGTTTGAGAAGGTGAGGAATGGGGATCTTTTCCACTTGATTACTTCTTGTAATTTTTACTTCCTCATAAACACACAACAATCTAGTTATTAGCAAAAGAACTTAATTTATTTGACCTCATTCAGATTGCAAAACTCCTTAAATTCTTTCTGTCTCAATGTGTACATCAGATCTGTACACAATGCATTACTGAAAAACTGTCTAGTAACCCAGAAATATAATTAAGAATAAAGTGTTATACAGATGAGGATAGATAGATCAAGTGTCCCAAAAGAGTGTCTACCAGAGTTCCCTTATTTAATGTATTTTATCAATGACCTGCAAGCAAAGTATAAAATTATAACTGATGAAGTATAAAGACCACACAAAGAAATGAAGACTAATAAAGAATACCTCAGCAATATAATGTTATGCTACTCAGAATCACATTCTTCTGAGGGGAGTCAAATGTAGCATCATATACCTGGGAAACAGGGGTTTTAGACCATTCCTACAGAAAATATTCTAGAAAGCAATAGCTTTGAAAACAACAGAGGCTGTCACACAGAGAATAATATAATGAATTTAAACACTAGCAAACCACTATAGTTAAAAGTAAAATTTTATGGTGATAAATAGTATTTACTTTTGGCTATAGCACTTGAGAGGAAAAGAGTGTTTATTTCCAGTGTTCATGTTTCACTGCCAGTACTGGAAAGTTTTGGTGGTTCAGAAGAAAGCTGCAGGAATAAAGTATGGCCTGAAATAAAAAGCTTAAAAGGCTACATCAACAGTGTATCCCAGAAAAGTTTACAAGGTGACATAATCACAATCCATAATAACTGCACAGGACAAAGAGAACAAAGTCATAAAAGGAGGCAATGGCCAAGGAAGGACATTTACTAACAAATAGAGAAATAGTAGAGGCATTTCCTGCAGGAATTATTTCCTCTTCTTAAGTTTTTTTTCCTTTTTCCCCCATAGGTTCCTGCCAGCTCTGAGAGTAAGCTGAAGCCCGAAAAAAATTATATCAGAACTCACATGCATATTTTAACAGTGAAATGAATATTTGAGCTATTTGCTGGGGGAAATCCTGGATTTTCCTGGGGAAAATCTTTTGCTGAGAAGAACTCTAGCGTGATTAAGCCTATGTAATGTAAGCATTGACATCTACATCTGAACTCTCTTTTTTATCTAGAAACTCTTCATATTCATGAATCACCTTCCATAGTACAGAAATCTGTCCTGCTCATTACACCCTTGCAGTGCCTACACCTTAGATAGCCAGACCGTATGTTTGTGTTTGACTTACAGACATCCACTATGAGACAAATGACTCATCACTTCTGTATCTTTAAATTAAGTCAGTTGATCAGAAGATCCGGTCTTGATAAAAACAATCATTGGAAGAAATGATGGAATTTGTGATATTCAGGACACCAACTCAGTTGTCTAGTGTGCACTCAGGAGATATGAATGTAAGAACTCCCTACAGATCTTACCTGCTTGCCATTCTCTAGATGAAGAAAGATCCAGCTATTGTGTTTATTTCATGCTTCTTTTTTCTTTGTCATCAACAGCAAAGCTACATCTCTCCTCTAGATCTATATGTGTTTGCAGACATTCTATACAGGACGGGTTTTTTTAAGTGAGATGAACAGAGAAAAAAAATCTTTTCCTGCTGATGTTTCTTAGAAAACAAGAAAAAAATGTCATGCCAGATTTAAACATTTTAACCTGAGCCTACATCACTGGAAATAGATAAAAAAATCATGATATAATTTTCTTCTCAGGGCTGCTACTGGAAAAGAAAATTGCCAGTTTGTGAGTTATGAGTCTGTAGACCGGGCCAAATTTGTCTTGTATTCACACCAATGGAACTTAATTGAAATCAGTGAATTTGCACTAATGCAACTGTGAGCAGAAATTGACCTCTTGTGCCTACTGGAACACAGCCCAAAAGCCACTTGACTTACTTGTGCTTAAGGCTTGCTCTGCATGAATGTCTTCTGTTTTACTAGCTGTAAGTTATGTAATATTCATGGTTTAATGGTGCATATTCTACTAATAGACTGGGTAGATGCCAGCAGACTACATCCAAGCAGTACTACACATTTGCTTTGTTGACCTCTGTACCCATTCAATCACATGAAGTAGTTACAGCTGGGACTCCAGTAAGGAATTCCAACTTACAAAATGTTCCCACTGCCACTAGGCAAATGCTACCAAAGAGCCTCTGTTCTAATTAGCCTAGATTTCCTTACAATATCTAGTTACAAAGGAGTACCATGAATATTCATGGCCAATTCATTTGAATTACGAACATTCATGAATAAATCATTTGGCTGAGAACAGGGTACCGTATGTTGCATTTCATGGCTCCTGTGATTTATTCCATAGTGCTACAATTTGTAATATTAGCAGCTATCATAAAGTTTATTTTTCAAGCCTTCATTTCCAGCTGTGACCATGGCACTCTGGGGATCAGATAAGCCTTTTCTTATACCCTTGTAAGGTCAGACCCCAGCCTAGACACATAATGCAGATTTACTGCTCTTCTACTACACATTCTCATTAGTGCTTCTGTAAGGTGCCTTTGTTCTCTGGGTGTATGACACAAACCTCAGACAAAGGGGAAATGCAGTGCAGTTTCTGGGCTGGGAGACACAATGCTGGAGCAAGCAGTGGAGCAGACTGCCCAGAGACATTGTGCAGTCTCCGTTCCTGGGGGTTTTCCAAGCTGGTTAAAGCCTTGAGCAACACAAGAGTGGGTGTGATGTTACCGCTGAAAGCTGTGAGCTAAGTGCTTTTAATACGGCCGGCAGTAAGGAAACAGAAAGTTGCTTACATCAGTGAAATTTATCATATCTTTATTTTATTTCTTCCATAAGATAAGCCAAACAGTATCTATACAGTTTATTGTTGTAATACCATCCTTTGGAGAGAGGGCCACTCATTTTTTCTCATTTCCTGTCTATTTTGTTCACGTACAGCATTCTGCATTTTGGCATTCTTAGAAATGACAGAATTAGTCATGATTTATTCATATACTTTTGCTGGCCTTTAGTTGCATTTGAAGGGGAGAGACGACATCACACGATTGAACACTGCTCAAATGGGGGAGAGCAAGATTAGGAGACTCAGGCAGTAGAGAGATTCACAGGCAGTAACCACTTATTACTAATTGAGTTCCTCTGATGTGGTTGAATAATAAACAGATGCAAGACATCCAAGACAAGACATCCTCATTGTCAACAATATTTGAGCCTGAAAAGAGAATATGTGTTTCTGAATAAACTACCAAATGTGTGAGGCTAAAGCATGCCATGTTAACTGTGTAACTACAGAAGTAGTGAGTTAGTCCATGTTCTTCTATAAACACTGTATTTGAGTATGATATCATGGCCTGAGGACAACGCGCTTGCTGACAGGTATCGCCATCTAGATTCTTCCTGCAAGAGATAGAGATGCTCCCATTAAAATCAAATGTACTCTAAAAATAATAATGAAAAAAACCCAAAAGACACAAGATTAAGAAAAAAAAAAAGAATAGTGATTTATAGAGTTAAAAGGTCTATGCATAGAAGGTAGGAAACAAGAACTTGAACTCCTGATTAACACTGGTAATTACTGTCTACCTCAAGAGTCGCTTGGGATAACTCCCAGAACAAATTCCTTCCTAATCAAAGTCACAGTTGGTAGATCGCTGATGTTATGGCCTTCTAATGCTTCTGTGCTGTGATACAAAAGTTCTGATACGGCATTTCTGGTCACAATTTCACGAGTCGCAGACATAAAATAGCTGGAAAAAAGATAACTTGTAATTGATTTGGGTTTGAAAAACTGTATTAGAAGGAGAAAAAACACCTGAAGGCCTGGTTTTGTATTTTATATGAATCTCCTTCCATGGCCACTTAGCAGTCATATGAAAGAGAAGGGTGGTTAAATTATCTGAATTAGAAGGAAGACAAAAATAGAGAATGAAGCCAAATGCATGATAGTACAGTACATCTCAAAGAAATCTAAGAATGCCGTGGCCTTCTGTCTGAGCTCACTGAACTTACATTTACAGAGGTTAACTCTTTCAGTATCTGTTTTGATTTAGAAAAAAAAAAAAAACCGAAAAGGGTAACATTGATTTTCAAATGATAAAAAGACTGTTCAGATGTAAAATATGGATGATATAAACTGAGGAAAGTCTGCCTATATTTGCTTTCTGTGACAGCTGAACTGATTCTGAATGTGAGAATAACGGGTCATCTTGCAAGCAGGCTGAATTCAACATAAAGATAAAGAGCTTCACATATTGAAATACAGAAGTCTCTGCTTTCAGAAAGTAAAATTTTAAAGAACTGAGAAGTCTATGCTTTGAAGATGCAGAAATCTGTATTGTTATTCCTTAGTCTCCTTCACACTTTGGAAGAGAATGTACCAGACACTTGCTGATTATCCAAACAGGTAACCTGAAATTTCCTCAGGTGTTTAGGAAGACCTAATTTCTGAATTCTGCATAATCAGAGTTCAACAGCAGGGCATGACAAAGCACCAGAAGAGAGAAGATTAGACAAGAGTAGAAAAGACCAAGGGCAAATATAACAGACTTTAGTATGTAACAGTATCAGAAAAAGAAAAGTAAGAAAATGTTTCCAAATCTGCTGGGGACAAATGGGAGTTTTAGTAAAGGCAAGGCCATACATTAGGAATATATTTTAAAATAAGGAGCTTTTAAACTCACTCAAAATGGGAAAAGACAACCTTACATCTAAATGTGAAAAAAGTAACAAACAGATATATGGGGCCATCTAAATGATAAATAAACTCTTACACCAAAGTTTGTGAAGGAATAAAGCCACTTTTTAAAGGGTAAAAAAAAAAAGTATATATATATATACGCTTTATATTTTTGAAGGTCTTACCAAGTGATTTTTACCTTTCTTTTTTTTCTCTTTTTCTTTATTTTATTTTCCTAAATTTTACGTGCTGTAATGGAGCAGTCTGCTTCAGTTTGTCTGTCATTATTTCTTGGGGACTCCTTTGTAGATCTCCTTCATCTTGTGCTGAACCTTCACAACTTTCTCCTCAAATATATCTGAGAAAATTGTTGTACCTGATAGTTGACATGGTTGAAGGTAATCAGCATTCGTATTTAAACTGAACGAAACCTTAAACAGTTACAGGGTACTGCCTAGGGGAATTTGTCTTACTAGAATCAGGCATCAGAACAGCTGATGAATTTTTAGAAGGAAAAAAAAATAAATTGAAAAGCAATGCTAGATATTTTAGGAAGATACCAAATCCAGACAGAAGACACACTATATTTTGTTACAAGGGGCTGTATTACCCCAAGATAAGAAAAATCAGAAAAAGATTGATTAAGACCACTTTTCCCAATTTCAGCCATGACCTATTAGACTAAAAGCAAAGTTAAAATCAAACATAAAAGTTACTTCTAAAATGCTTTATTTTGTTACACTTTTTAAGATTTGAGCTTGGGGTGAAATGACTTTTAAAAAGTGTCAATTGTTAGAAAATCACATTTCTCAGAGCTTTTTTTTTGTCTCAAAATGTTGTTTATTCTTTTATGATGGCAAGTGCCAAGCCAAGAAATACCCACAGGTCTCATGAAGAAAGCAATTTCTGGGAAGAAAGGAGGGTAAATATTTAAGGAACTAGCTGCAAGTCTTAGAAGGCATGGACTTCAGAATCCCACAGAAGAGTAAAGCCTGGCAATTAGCTCCAGCAATCCAGTTAGAGTGGCTAGATAGGAAAAAATCTGCATTGAGATCCACTTACAGTGAGCTGGTGTTACAGGACAATATTAAGTTTTGATGTGTGTCTAATAAATCCCATTGTCATATGGATCTAAGCTTCTTTGTTCAGCTAGATTAACAAGGCTGCTAATAGCAAAAGACTGAAGAGCTAAATTTAGTCTCCAAGTCGTACCACAAAACATGATCTTATTACTCAGGCTGCTTTTGTTGTAAATGATGGACGGATAGTAATAAATGATGGCTGGACATTAAGAAATTCCTTCCATCATCCCAAATATTTTAATCTTTTAATGTAATTCTGTAATTTCCTTAAAATAGATGTTTTGGGATTTTTTGATGAGAAATTGATATGATGCAGAAAATTGTTTTAACTTAAGAACGAGGAAAAGTTATGTTAAGGAGTAAACATATTTCCTTAACAATAGGGTACAAAGGATTCCATGCATCAGTGATCAGAACATAAATTAGTATGAGTCTCTTACCAGAGGAAAGACACTGTTACTTGATTCTGAACTTTTTAGTTCCCACTCTGCATAGTACATTAACGGAGCTCTGATTTATATTGGCTCTGATTTACATTTGGCACTACCCTGGCACCAAGCATTACAAAGAGCCTTAAAATGTGAGTGAATATAGAGCTCACTGTAATTTAAGAACATTTTGAGGTCATTTTATGATGGCAGAGTGTAAGAAGATATTTGGGCTTCTGGTGTCGAGACTATCAGGGCAAAAAGGCCTCCTACAATGCTGACAGAGCAAAGATTGATGAAAAAAAGAGACAAGCTGCCACCTCACCCTCACCCCAACGCTTAGCATCAGGAGAAGCATCTGAGCCAGGCAGCTGGGGCACCT
The DNA here is from genome assembly GCA_013398015.1 of Oreocharis arfaki. Lineage (NCBI taxonomy): Eukaryota > Metazoa > Chordata > Aves > Passeriformes > Paramythiidae > Oreocharis > Oreocharis arfaki. The sequence continues at coordinate 108,705 of VZRR01003188.1, forward strand.
GACCCCTTGGACAGGAACAAAAACTACTGCTGCTCAAAGCTGTGTCAGACAGACACAGCATTAAATCCACCCTGGGCAAAATTCAGATGACCCTGAAGATGCTGACAGCTACTGAGGACAAGACTGGATTCTGAGTTGTAAAACTATTCCAAAGGCCTGGAATAGCTTCCTGCTAAACCAGCAATATTAGTATGGCTATTAACCCAAGACTACCAATAACAATAATGATAGTGGTGGAATCCTGCTTGATCCTTGTTAGTTTCATTTCCCTACATTGAAATAATATTTGGCTATGGCACTGGAGCAATCATATTTAAGATATATCAGATATATTGAAGATGCCTCATTTGTATCAGATATACTGAAGACGCCTCATTTATAGCGCCCCAAGACAGGAGGGTCCCTGTCCACAGAAAAGGGTTTGGAACGAGGTAATGTTTTACATTTTATCCAACCCAACATATCCTATGATTCAATAGTATAAATAATATAGCTTTGAGTCATTCTAGACTTTCATGGACCTTAATTTTATTCTTTTTATATGATGAAATTCTCAGTTGTAACACTGCTTGAAAATATTTAATGCCTATTTTTAAGTAAATGTAGGTTGCATACTCAAAAACGGCACACTTTTATTCTATTGCAATTTAAATTGTTTCCTTTTATCTCTGAGGGTTGCAAAAAAAAAAAATCAAAAGAAAAATGTCAAAACATGAATGAATGTAGTCTTGCTGTTCTGATGCTATTGTTCTCTACTGGATAGCACAGAATTATTCAATCAAAACACATATTAGGTCACTTCAGATGATGAGGGTTCCTTTCAAATGAGACCTGCATTTCATTCTTACAAGGAAATTGTAATTCCATCCTTCCATGTAGAGAAAATGAATACTCAATTAGAGCTATACTATTCTTCATCCGAGGTTCAAAAGTATCCTTTTGAGCTTTTACATCTTTTAAACATTGATTACAAATGGCACATCAGGGTTAGTTGAAAAAGTGAAAAAAATACATATGTGAATCGCAGTGTTGCAACCATTTCTTCATGGTACGATATGATCAAATGGCTGTTACGAGTATCAATAAATAAGCATAATGCCAGTCAAATACTGTCCATACACTAATAAATCATCTGACAGAAAACCCATTCAAATTCCACAACAGCAGCAACACTCACATCTAAACAATAAAATATGACATATAATTCACAACTTGGAACTCCCAGCTGTATTTCTCCACTATTCACAGTCTCGTAATATCCAATTACTTTTACAAATGCAATTGCAAAAAGTTATGCCAAGCAACTTTACATGTTTGTATCCACTGAGGATTTGTTATAAAATTGCCAATCTCAAACACGTCCTTAATCTCATTAAAGAGTTATCTATTCACCCGGGGAACTTCGGCAAAATTAAAGGTTTAGCTTCCTTTATGATATGACTGCTATTACTTTGTTTCTTGCACAGGAACTTTTATTGGAGGATCTCAAAGCAGTTTACAAACTTTAATAAATTAAGCTGCTTATCTCATTTGTCACATAGATAAGTGTTATTATCCCTGCTTTGTAGATACAGACAAATGAGGTATAGTAGTCCATAAATTTCTTCATAAGGGTAAGCATTCTGTAAAGCAATGCTTAAAGATTGTGACAAAAAAAAAAATTTCCTAGAAAGCTGTGGTATTTAATATCAAAAATATTTTTATCATGAATCAACATGAAACAAAATATCAAGTTCAATTCATAATTTGGCATCTGACTCTGAAATCAAAGTGTATCACCTTGAGAAAAACACCCTTTTCTTCTGCCAAAGATATTATAGGAAAGAAGCCAATTGTTACTTTGTCTTTTATGAATAAAAGAGTGTACAACTAAGCCAAATAATACAGCGCTCTATCTATCCAAGATGCCAGGTCATAATAAATTACAGTTTATCTTCCAGGCCCTTGGCCAGAATTATCCAGACACTGGAAAGGTAAAAAGAGCAGCATCAATTTTTCAGTATTTATTTATAAAAGCTTTTACAGTTTCAGAGCACTGGGAATGGAATATTACGTGTTAAGTTACATTTTCCAGCTATTCACTTCAGATTTTTCCTTTTCCAATGAAAAGCATTCTGTAAATTTTATCAGAGTTTCTGGTTGTGCTCTAGAAAAACACTTTAAATTGTGCAATGCTCTGTTCTGTCCACTTCAGGTTCTTCTAGTGGTCTTATTGCCTTGTTATTTTAGTCTTCTGGTCCATCACTTTCAGACAGAGTTGGAAATTATGGGTGGCCAGAGGAAACAAGATGACTTCTTGTGGTCTTAGTTAATCTGCCACCTTAATTTTCAGAATACAAAAGTGGTGATAAAAAATCAGATCTGCCTTAGTTTTTACTCTGACAGTGACCAAAATCTTCAGGTTTAAGGACAGAGCAGTTACAGAAAATGCTTCACCTCCTGTGCTCCAAACATTTGTTTCTCAGGAATGTCTTGAGCCAGAAATGGTCTCTGTTTATTTAGTAAACAACGCTGATTTTATAATCTGTGAACTGAGTCTATCATTGTTTGAATCCAGTGAAACCCCAGTTCCAGGTGATACCATCAGGGGTTGTTTAATACAAAAGGAAATGATCCTGAGAAAGCTGGTCCTGGGGAAAAAAAAAAAAATAAAAAGAAGGAAAAAAAGAGGGAAATGTGTGGAGGTTCTTCACTTGAAAATGAACTGTAATATTGAGTGAGGCAGAGTAGCTGATCTCAGCTCAGTGATCAGTGATCAGTTAATTTACCTGAAATGTAGAAATCGGATCCACAGACTTCATGTATTAATTATTCCATTGTCATTACAAACTATGTCAACCCTAACATAAAACAGAGAGAAAATCATCACTAGGGTAACCAAAATACAGCAGCTACATTCACCTAAAATCAAAGCTTCAGAATAGGGATTTAACAACTTGCACGCTGAAAGTTCCTCAAATGAAAGGTGCCAGATGGTGCCTTCAATACCCTTTTCTGGGGTGAACTGCACCTCCTGACACTGTGGCTTACCTACATGGAAGTTCCTTGTTCAGATTTTCATAATTCACAGTTTAGCCTAGGACTTGATTTAATTTTTTGCCTGTGAGACAATTATTATTTAGGGATCCCCATGCATGTCCACCATCTGACAACTTGTTGCTCACAAGTTTAAATGGTAACTGTATTTTTTACAGCATGCCATTATCACTTAGATCAAAAATCTAGACACTTTTAGATACAAGCCTGCATTTCTGGACCTTGGACTACTGCATTTTCTTTATATTGGCTCTTCAGAAAACCTATTTGGTTCATTTCTGCCAAGGGGACATATATAACTTCTCTTGGCAGAAGTCAATAGTTGTTTTTCACTGCCTTGCATCAGCTGGAAAAAGCCCTGGATCTATTTTGCAGTTCAGTGGCTAATCCTGAGGGGTCCTAGAATTTCACAGCAGGGACCACAAAGGACCAAAGTGCGTTGGGTCTGTATCATCCAGAATACATATTTTCTGCTCATGAATTTGCTTAATCTTTTCAACGACACAGAGTGAGAGCTATTTAGAGAATTCTGTGCTCCAGTCCAGTGTCTGCTCATGCAATGCATATTGATCAGCTGGTTCTCTGTGTGAAATGGCCCTGCTGGCCAAGAAGCCCTGGCCATCATGCTGGAAGACAAGAATGCTCAGTGTAGGGTAAAGTATGAATGATTAAGCCTTTCTATCCACCCATTAGCACTTTGACCTTTTATTTGGTGCTTGAAGAGTCTGTCTTTTCCTGCACTCAAATCTTTTCCCCGATAAGCTTTGTCTGGTAGGACTCTTGATAAGATGGGAGATACATGGCGTCAGCTTGATGGATTCAGGACAATGAGCATCTGTCCTTTCCTATTGTTCCTTCATTGACTGGAAGGTGTCAGTGGGTTGTGCATATCTGTTTCCATGTGTCCATATATAAATGGGCATTTCTTCGTTCTTTGATATTCATATCTCAGCGGTGCACGGAAAGTACAAATAATATGTATTATGTTTTTATCAACACCATTAGCATAAGAAAAGTGCTTGAAAAACACATAAAAATTCACCTTGAGTCTGTTGTACTGTTTGGTCTTGACAGCAATGCCATTTACGTTTCTATCCTTTCTCAACCAGAAGCTAAAGCTCTTAACTGTGAGATTATACTGCTTAGTTTGAAAGCTTTTGTGAGCCTCTGTAGTATAATAATTTTACTTTAGGGAGCATGTAATTTTAAGTTCTTGCATAACACCACACATTTTTATGGTGTTACTAAACTTCATAATTTTATTTCCCTGTGACAATTAAGTGCACACCAATATTATGGAATTTTTCTCTCCATCACAGTTGAATGAAATTGGAATGGAGTATTATACGGTAGGTTGGAAGTTCTGATCTCTGGAAATGTTAAAGGTTTCCTAGTTCCCTTGTTACGTATCCATTTCACACATAACCAAATCCATCAATTTGTTCATTTTTCCCTTCAGCAACCTACAAGCTACAAGTAACCACAAAAATGTAACAAAAACATATTCACTGTGTACTTCTTATCTGGTCCCTTTTCTGCAGGTACAGCTCACAGTGCTAAAGGAAATTAACTCTGATGTTTTACAGACTACATTTGTCAAAATGTACCTGTTTTAAACACTGACTGCTCTTAGAGGCCCCTACAGACCCATAGGGTAAATGTTGTCTTGCTGAGGTGAGAGACACTTTATGACTTGACCTGCTGCCCAAAGTCAAACTCCTAGTCAACACACACCTAAAAGTCAACCTGGTGTAAAGCAAAGAAGATGCTATGTGTCTCTGCAGTGCATTTAGGATGAGACAGAGAAAAATTTTGGTGCAACGGCATGAGCCCGTTCTAACTGCAAGTCACACCACAGCTCAAGTTACACCCAAGAATTCAAGCAGAGAGCCTGTCATAATTCCAACTTTTTAAAAAATGCTATTTTTAGTAAAGACAGTTTCAAGGGATCATAGAACCGCCTGGGCTGGAAGTGACCATAAAGATCAGTTCCAACCCCCTCGCCATGGCCAAGGACACCTTTCACCAGACCAGGTTGCTCTCATCCAATCCAACCTGACCTTTAACACTTCCAGGGAGCAACCTGTGCCAGTGCCTCACCGCCCTTACAGTCAATAATTTCTTCCTTATACCTAATATAAACCTCTTCTCTTTCAGGTTAAAGACATTCAGCCTTGTCTTGTTACTACACACTCTTGCAAATAATCCCTCTCCGTTGTTCTTGTAGGTTCCCTTCAGGTCCTGGAAGTCCATAATTAGGTCTGATAAATCCTCTTTAAAAAAATTTCAGCATTAATTTAACTCTGTACATCATTTTTATACTAGTATCTCAGATAAAACAATATACATGAAATTCTGCATATTAATATTATTTTTCTGAGAGGGGAAATGTGCTGAATTGCTTTTACTTACACAAAATAATGCAGCAGTCATCTTGTCCTGTAAGGCCAACCTCATATGTTAGGCTATCAAATACTGTAGAAAACAGTACCAAGTCATGTTTAGACATTGTTTTTCACTCATTATCTAGCCATCACATACATTATTCAAAATAATCAATTATACTATGAAAAATGAATAAGACTTTCCCCCTGGGGTGCATTCACACCTCCAATCTAGCTAATCTTATACAGTCTACCATCAGAAGAAACAAAAAGAACAAAACAACTAAATCCAGGGAATACAAATCTCTGGGGAAATACTCTGGTAAATCCATTTTAAATACATACTCTGCCTAAGGCTGGGATGTATATACATACACGTATACATACATACATATATTAGGGACTCAATTGACTATAGTAGTTAGACAAAGAAGCGCGAGTCAAAAACTTTTGACTCAGAAACTATTACATTCTTTTATTGCAGTGAATATCTGGCAATGTTGAAGGTGTTATACCATCTTAATTAAAAACTGGAATAGATGAGAGGAAATTTAGACTTTTAGGCAGCATTTTAACTCAGTTATGCCTGTTATTATGACCCTGAGGAAGACCTATTCTATCTGCCTCCAATCATAGTACACAGAAAATCTAATTATAAATATAACTGTATATGAAATATACACATATATATTGTTTGCAAAAAACAGGATTTCTGAACTAAATTAACAAGATTGATTTATGGGAGTACTGAATGACAGAATTGGAAGTCACCTTCCGAGTTTTCAAGCCCAAGCCCCTGCCTTTTTAAAAATATAACACATAGTGTTTCTGGGAAGTTTAAAACAAGTTCTTTTCCCATACTGGCCATTTTGAAAGATTATTGAAGAATCTCAGTTTATATATGGTTAAAAACACCTTTCTGGTTATTGGTGCTGATGTGCTCATTGCAAATTTATGCTTATTTTCTCTCATATATGCATCGCATTTAGCCTGATTTGTCGCATGTAAATAAAAATAACAACCTTTCTTTACTCCTCCATTCTTAGACTAAATGGACATAACACTTTCAGCTTTAGGTCATAAAATACAGTGTTCTTCCACCTGTATTCTGTTGGGGTGGGTGAGCTGGCAAC